>PVJC01000753.1:0-28047 GCA_004026665.1 Murina feae
CGGGGGGGGCAGTTGCAGGCGATTAGGCCAGCAGGCAGAGTGGTTAGGGGCAATCAGGCAGGCAGGCAGGTGAGTGGTTAGGAGCCAGCGGTCCCAGATTGCAAGAGAGATGTCTGATTGCTGGTTTAGGCCTGAACCCGGGGATCAGGCCTAAACCAGCAGTCAGACATCCCCCAAGGGGTCCCATATTGGAGGGTGCAGGCTGGGCGGAAGGACACCTCTCCTCCCCCATGCTTGAATTTTGTGCACCAGGCCACTAGTTAATTATAATGTAATAATTGTCCTTATACAAAATCCTTGGACTAGCCAGGATAATTTTAAGGAATTTACATTACTTATTATACCAGTTTGTTTTATACCTCTTGTGTTTATAAAGAAAAAAATGATATTATGCCTCCCTTATACTGTCAGATAATTTACTTAAAAGGGAAAAACACTATCTTCTTATTTATTTGGGGTTAAGGTTCAAATCTTAAATACTTGTGAGAGGTCAAGATTAAAAATATTTCTAGAGTCAACTAGCCAAAGAATAGTTTTTTTGTTTGTGTATTTCCTTGTTATTAAATGAATTGCTGAGTATTCTGAGAATGAGACTAGAAAGCCAGAACTTTAATAAACAAACAAAAAAAATGGAGATGGGATTGACAGTACAAACCAAGGGATAGCTGATGCCGACACAGAGGTGTGGCATCCATGAGGTACTGACAGTGTCAGCAACACATCTAGAATTAAGATGGTAAATTGGGCCTTACAATTCAGAAATCAGACATCCCATTCAGGACTTTTGAGAACAATATTAGGAAAATGAAGTGAATGGAAATCAAATTTCAGGGGATCTCCTAGGGGAGGAGAGGGTGGGAGAAGCCTGCCCATTAATCTAATTAATACACAGATTTGCTCTGCAAACAGAGAAAGAAGCTGTTCCTGACATGGAGCCCTTTGGTGAGGATTTTCAATTTCATGTGGAGGAACTTGTGCTTGATTCACTGAGGCATTGGTCCGTTCAAAATAAATTACTCCTGACAGTCAGTCATAAAGTAATCTAGACTCTGGGAATGGAAGCTTAGAGCTTTGAGCTTTTCTTTTAAAAAAATGTGCGAAGGAGGTAATGTTACAATAAACAGAGCAGCCATTCAAGGCTTTTGCAACTCGGACCACTCACTTATCCTGGTTCTTTCTGGTGTCTTCGGGTTTAAGTATATAGTCTATTAGATTCTAACACCATTTTGTTTCTATCAGTGAATGTAATTTATCCAGAGTGTAGCTCCATGGGGAGTCGCAGTAATTAAGTAAAGGGCATTTCCTTCAGCCACTCTGTGTGCTTGGAGAAAGCTCTAGTCTTAATTACTAGTCGACAATTAAAGGGCAAGTAAAAATAGATGTTATGTTATTTATAATAAAAGGGAATTATTGCATAAGTTTTTTTTAGATGCATTAAGAAGTCAACCTTCCATTTCCAATTCAGGGGGTAAATAAAAATCCCCAAACTAAATATAACAGTGTCCAGCCCCCTTTTTTTTCTCAGCCCCGTTAGCCTAGGATATATACGGGGTGACCAACAGAAGTCCACGTCAGGAAGCACGCGTCAACAAATAAATGCAGAAGTAAGTCAGACATAACGGAGATGCATGTGAAGATGAACAAACTCAGTAAGGACAGCAAGCGAGCACTGTGCGGTGCTGTGCTGGGCCCAGATATCGCAGGAGCCCTGTTTTAGGTGTAGATTCTCTCCCAACGGATAGAGGGTGTGGATTCCACGGACAGACCGGCCACATTGAACCTCAGCTCTCACTCTTTAGTTGTAGGATCTTGGTCAAAGCACGTAAATCCTTTGAGTCTTGGTTTCAATGTCTGTGAAATGGGGATGATCATAGTACCCACCTCAGAGCAGTCTTGTGAAGATTAACAGGGCAAGTGTTTTTACAACAGTGCCTGGCATGTCCAAAGGGCTTATAAGAGCATTAGCTATCATCATCATAATGACCATCATCATCATGACTACCATTATTATTATTATACTAGAGGCATGGTGCACAAAAATTTGTGTACTCAGAAGGGGGGGCAGGGGCCCTCAGCCTAGCCTGTCTGTCCTCTTTCACAGTCTGGGACCCCTCAGGGAATGTCCACCTGATGGCTTAGACCCACTCCCTGAGCAATCAGGCCTAAGCTGGCAGTCAGACATCCCTCTGGCAGCCCGGCAGCCCTCGGGGGATGTCCACGTGTCAGCAGGGAGCAGGCCTAAACTGCAGTCGGACATCCTTAGTGCTGCTGAGGAGGCAGGAGAGGCTCCCACCACGACTGCTGTACTGGCAGCCGTCAGCCTGGCTTATGGCTGAGCCGAGCGCCCCCTGTGGGAGTGCACTGATCACCAGGGGTGTCTGCCCCTGGTGGTCAGTATGTGTCATTCTGACCAGTCATTCCCAGTGGCTCTGCTGTTAAGGTCAATTTGCATATTACTCTCTTATTATATAGGATACACTATGTACTACATAGCTGTAATGTGTTGATAAGTAATGAATAGTGTGTGTTTGTGTAACAAATGTGATATAGCAGACATGCCCACCTTCATACTGCCATCTTAACTTGTCTAGCTACACAAGAGCAACTTTTAAATACATTTTTATTTGCAGGAATTGATTAATAAACACTTGCTTTTTGCTTGCTGAGTGATTTAAAGTAATAGAAACAATGAAAATTTGAGAGCTCATGTTCAAATTTTGCTTCCTCACAGCTGTGGGACTTGTACAAATTATTTGCTTGTCAAAACCTCAGTCTTGTCACCAATAACTGGGAACACCAGTTATTTTCAGGGTTGTAAATAATCAGTAGCATAAAAATGTGCCTAGACTGCAGTGAGTGGCCACACAAATATTTATTAAATATTATTGAACAAGAAGAATTCAGCCCCGTCCCTGGGAAGCTAGGCATGTCAACATACATAGACCTGTTCTCAGTCTGACTTCACCAGCCATGAGGGAGAAACAAGGATGACTTATGGCATCTGCTCTCAATGACGGGAATGCATATTGAAACAGCTTCCACACTGAAATATTAAAAATGAAAAATGGATGGTTCTTGGGAAATGTGAGTTGAAGGCAGATGACCTTGAAATTCAGACAGTGGGATAGAGGGAGGAAATAAAGCACTTCTCCCTCAGTGTTTGCAGTAGCCAACCCAGGATGCAGCCTAGCATTTTATCGAGGACACTGCAGTGGACTGTGCACTGGGGACTGGTGCATCCTGCAGAAAACCATAAAGAATGGTTGCAAACAGAGGGATGGCCAAACTGCACACAGCCAGAGGGAGCCTGGCGTGAGCCCCAGGGCCATGAACTTGACAGTGAGCACTGGAGTCAGAGGTCTGGTAGGATTTAGGTGATTTGTGTCACTTGAAGACTCAAGTGTGTTGATATTCCTGGAGCCATGGTCTGTCATCCAAATAGACATATGCTGTTGCCAATGAAACGTACTTGGGAGAACATTTGCTGGCCATTTCTGGTACATGCAGGATTGAACCTATCTGTGTTGTCTTGATGAATGGAGAGAAGGTCACAGTCAAATGTCTCTTGCTCAGGACTAACATACCCCAAAGTATCTTCAGGTATCCAGCTCCCCAAAAGGGACAATGCATGAAGCCACACCCCCACTGGGAGTCAGGAAGGAAATGCCTTTATTGGCTTGCCTGCTCCTCCCTGCCTTTCAGTCAGCGGTGTGGATTACTGGTCCAGGCCGTTGTGAAGAATGAGAGACATTGTCCATCTGTGAGTAGTCTCCTCCTGGCGATAAGAATTTGTAGGTCACCTACGATGACCTCTGGAAATGTAAGCGTAGACATTCACAGACTTTTTCACCCATAAAATTATGCACTTGCAGTGGGATGTATAAGCAAAAATACCAACATGCCTGTTAAAAACCTGAGGAGACCAAGTCTTGTTTTTCCTTGTCATTTCTCTTTGCACCATATTGTGTAATCAGCTTTTTTCCGAGGATTTTTTTCCATCATCTGTGTCTGTGAGAACATTCAAAGCAAGACTTAAAATCGATATTTCAAAACTCAGAACTTTTGACAAGCTGTAGCTTTGCCTGGCATGTACTTCCTCCTCCTCCTCCTCCTCCTCCTCCTCCTCCTCTTCCTCCTTCTCTCTCTCTCCCTCCCTCCCTATTTATTTATTTTTATAGGCTTGTCATTTGCAATATCCAATGTGGTGTGTAAGGTTAGGCTTACCTGATATTTCTAAATCATTAAACTTTAGTTCAGATGTATAGAGGAAAAAAAATCCAGCTATGTCCATTGTGACTAAGGTAACACTAAGGCTTTATTCAGAAATGAAGGCAACCTGACATGAACTGCCTTATGGCTGTGCTTAGTACTGAATGACTTATCTTTCCTGTGGGGGTGACTGTAGAAATAGAAAGACCAAAATTCAAATTCCAGTTCCTTCATTCACCAGCTGGGCCACCGTGACAAACTCACTCAGCCTCTGAAAGTCAGATCAGCCTATACCTTCCAGAAAAGTAAGAACACTTCCCCGACTAAGAGCCAGAGAGTAAGGTAGCTCTCCTTGCTGTGGGCTCCCGTAGCTCCTGTGTTTGTGTTTCCGCATCAGTTTCACATGTCCCATAGAATGGAGACTTTGGACCTGCCTTGTGCTATTAGGCTGCAAACATCTTCATGACAAGGAATTCTTTCTCTTGCCTACTTGTGCATGTGAGATACCTGTGTTTCATCGAGAACAACCTCAGAGGGGAGTTTACTGGTGACTTGTGCATCCTGCAGATATGTAAGTTTTGAACATCCGAGGTCCTTACAACTCTTCATGGTCATTACAACAACTCTAAAGAGTTGGGTGTTCTGTGAATTGTATTATACAATGGCACAACCCCAAAGAATATTCTGCCACTTAGGCCACTTGAAAAAATTCAAGTGATTGTGGTAATTTTAAGTCTCTTTGAGGAAATTCTATGGCAGTCAATTTCTGACCTAGAGCTTATACCAGCAATAAAACCAACTAAGACACTTGCTTTTGGAGCTAGTGATGGATCTGTGTCTGAAACATTTGAGAAAAAGAGCAGTGTTTACACAGGCCCATGATGGTTTGTCCTGTGTGCTGTGTACTTGGTTCATGTGACTGTGTTTCCACACATCCCTTTTTCTAAGTTTCTGACCCGTGGACCTTGACCATAGTTCTCCATTTCCCACAGATGATGCTGACTTTGAGATTCTCAATTTGCTATTTGTTCCATAACTGTGTTTCCTTATCTCTATGTTGAGCTTTGTATCACAAAGATGACTGATTATCTATTAGAGGAATATATAGATATGTCCTTGGCTTATATAATAAAATGTTTATAAAGACAAGATGAAGTGTTAAAAAAAAAAGTGCCAACTCCAAACTATCCAAGCAGATATGATGACTCCCAACAGGTTGAGGTTTAATGGGCACTGTGTCTTCTAGGTAACATAGGAAAATAGGGATCTATATTATAAACACGTCCTAGACAACATTTGAAAGGAACATTGTGATTAACATTTGTTACCATATTTTTAAGCTAGCAATTGAACTCACATTTTTAAACAAATGACTAAAAATAGAGAGAGGGAAATACAATGTGGTATAATGAAAAGAATGCTAGATGAGCCGTCTTGTCATCTCATCTTATGGGTCTTGAAGGAGACCAAGAAGGAAAACATTGTCCATTCTTAAGGCTCATATAGCAGCTTTTAGAATTCATAACGTTAGTCTATAACACTGCCAACCCTGTCTCTCTTTTTTGTTAATTATGTTTTTATTGATTTTTAGAGAGAGAGAGGAAGGGTGGGAGAGAGAGAGATAGTTCTCAATGACAGAGAAACATCAACACCGATCAGCTGCCTCTTGAATGATCCCTACTGGGGATCGAGCCCACAACTTGGGCATGTGCCCTGACCAGGAATCAAACCCGTGACCTCCTAATTCATGGGTCAACGCTCACCCAGTGAGCCACACCAGCCAGGCCCATTTCTTTTTCTCACTAGTTTTCAGGTACTGGGTTGTTAAAAATATTATTAATTCAAGACTTTAAAAAAGAACCTATTCTAAAAACAACAAAAATCTGCCACAGCAACTCAACTGCCCTCAGAGTGGGGAGAGGAGATGGCCAGTTTGTGCTTCATGGGGTCAGAGTCTCCCTGTGGGAGGATGAGAAGTCCTGGACACGGATGGTGGCAGTGGTGACTGTACCTGCTGCCACAGGATGGTGCTCTGTGTGTGATCACAATGGTCCATCCTGTGCCGCGTGTGCTTGACCGCAATGGAAGACTTGACCTCGCCCTGACCGACGACTGCCATAGGAAGCTGCGCGCACGTTTCTCTTCACGAGTCCACCCAGCTAGCATTTGAGGCTGTTCTTCGTCTATTTAAAAATCTGTGTACGATGCCGTAGTCTTCTGTTGGTAAGAATTTGGGTGTGGAAAAGTGTTGTAGACAGACAGTGGGTCACTATCGGATCGTGGTGCTCAGCTGCAGTTTCCAGAAGGAAAAGAAGTCAGGCCGCTTTTCCATTGGTCTCGCCCAGTGCCTTCCTGTCACTCCCCCCGCTTCCCCTCCCCTCACACTCGGGGCAGGAAGGAGACTGAGGCTGAGCCTTGAAGATGCTGGAGACACTGGCGAGGACAGGTCGGCAGGAAACGCTGCCTCGTCCACAGCCTCAGACAGGACATCGCGGGCATGGGTTCCAAGACTTCCCTGGTCCTTTCCGGGCTCAGCCCTGGGTGTACCCTGTCTCAGTTTTCCAACATGGAGTGGGAGGAAGTAGCATTTTCCCTGTTTCTTTTCTTTTTACAAATGGCTCAATGCACGCGCACGTGTCCCGTAGATTGTGAAGTGCTCTAGGATTTAAAGGGGCTTTAATTATGCTGCTTTTCCTGTTAATGTTGTTTCACCAGTGGCCTCTGAGGTGTGACATGAACAGGGTATGCTAAGGGGGAGCACGCTGCCTTCTGTCAGGAGGACAAGCCCAGTGAGCTCAGCCTGGGCGGCAGCCTCATGTGCCTGGGCCTCGGGGCCTTCCCTGCGCCTCCTCTCTGGGCCCCTGCCCTGAGCAAGTGGGCCTCTCACCAGCCCTGGGACGCAGATGCGAATAGGTTTCCAATTTGCTTAAATTATCCTTACCTCCAGGTTCAGCTCAGCTCACTAGAAAAAACAAATGCAGATGATTACAGAATCAAGAAGTCCAGCCATCCTTCTGTGAGAAATCATGAGAAGGAACGTGGAATGTTGCACAAGGGTTCTCTTCTAAACAGTTGCTCTTGTAATGACTTAGAGATGCTGTGTAACATGCTACTGACCCACTTTTTTAAATGTACATGAAATATAGTCTGTAATATCGGGACACATATTGTAGACATAATTAGGCTGAAACATGTATTTGATTAAAGGGAAGGAATACAGTGTGCCTGTGTGCGTGTGTGCGTGCGTGTCTGTGTGCCTGTGTGCATGTATGTGTCTCTGTGTGTGCATGCGTGTTGGTCTGTGTGCCTGTGTGTCTCGGTGTGTCTCTGTGTGCATGTGTGTTTGTGCGTGTGTGCCTGTGTGCATGTATGTGTCTTTGTGTGTGCATGTGTGTTTGTCTGTGTGCCTGTGTGCCTGTGTGTCTGTGTGCATGTGTGTTTGTGTGCATGTGTGTTTGTGTGTCTGTGTGCCTGTGTGCATGCATGTGTCTCTGTGTGTGCATGTGTGTGTGTCTGTGTGCCTGTGTGTCTCTGTGTGCATGTGTGTGCATATATGTGTGTGTTTCTCTGTGTGCTTGCTTAGAGATGGAAACAGAGACAGAGATTCTTCCTCCTTCAGATTCCAGCGAGGGTTTGTTCCCCCTGAAAGAGATGCTGTTTGTTTTCTCACTCCACCTTTTGTGCAGCTTGGGGACCCCAGGGTTGTGGCTGTCACTCAGAGGCTGAAGCACAAATGCGAATTTCTTGCCAGCCTGCAAGGCTGGGATTTGCATTCCAAATCAGGCTGCAGATGCCCATTATAAATTGCTTAGCCCTTGTTCCTTTTCTAGAATTTCTTCCTCCTCCTTCCCTAGTAATGACCCCTGAAACCATTCTCTTTCAAGAGATTCCCATTTAAAATCAGCAGTTTTGGTGCATTATGGTCAGAACAATAAATTACAAAGACATCGATAGATTCTTTTATGTGATATTGGTGTTTTTCTCCCTTTCCTTGAGGAGTCTCGTGGCACTGAGGAAAAATAATTACTTGAGACGTATTTTTCGGGCTTAAAGGTTTATACTTATTCTTTTGAAAGCCGTATCATTCTATAGCTTTTTTAAATCTGAAAGGTGTGAGCTTACACGATCTCTTGTAATAATAACCCTTTACAGGTTAGACCTTGTGATGGTGTAGCGGCTTGCTTTGGGGGCACTCTTTAATCAAATTAACTAGCTCCTTAGTGAGGGGGAGAAAAGCAAACGCATTTTGCGAGGTAGGTGGCTGGGGAAGCCACTCCTGCCGCATTGAGAGGGACAGGCTCTGGGCTTGCCCACTGTGGTGGCAAAGGGGGGTTCCCGTGGTGGTCTGCTTCCTGCAGGAGGCCACCCCTCCATCTGCGCACAGCCCAGCCTGCTTCCAATTTAAAGCCCCGCATTCAATCCAACCCTCTATTTCTTTCCCCCAATTTAAATGCAAAGCGAGGCTTATGAATCATAGAGTCTCCGCTCCTGGGATCCAGACCAGATTTCCCCCCAAAACTCGCAGGCTGTTTGCGTGACTCCCTGCCTCCGGGGCTCCACAATGGGCAGCTTTGAGAAGAAAAATTGATAATCTTCACGGAAGAGTAATTTGAATGAAATTGCACCTGACAGCCTGTCTCCAAGCAAACAAGAGGCGCGAGGAGCCGGGGCTAAGCTCCGAGAGAGGGCTTGCCCAAGCCGCGGCTGTCGGAGCCTGTCGGAAGGGAAGCAGTCAGTGCTCCCAGCATCTAATTGAGCTTTTGATTAATTCCGGGGACCAGATTCCACGGAAGCGAGGTGGCCATGGAGGAGAATATGGAAGAGGGGCAGACACAGAAAGGTACTGTGCCAGAAGGGGTTTCTGTGGAGCTCGGTCGTTATGCAGCAGCTCCCAGGTTTGCTGTAGGCGCGTGCCAGGAGGGCTGATGGATGTGGCTCCCCGGCAGGCATTTTGGTTCCCCTCTTGCCTGGCCTCGCGGGGAGCCCTGTGTGGCTGCACGGTGGCCATTACTGCGAGCCCCTCGGAAATGTCAGGTGGCAGTGAGGAGAGCGTGGCAGTGTGGCCGAGGACTGTCCTGTAGACCCGTCTTTGTGAATCTGTGTTCAGTGCATGTCTTCACGCTTGTCGAGCTGGGTCCAGGGATTCCTGGTGTGAGCACAACGCAATCTTTGGAGCTGGTCGTACTGACATCTGGGGATGTAACTGTCCTCAGCCCCTCGGAAAGGGCCTCCCCCAGAACAAAGACCAAGAGTCTGTCCCAGTTTGGTTGGGACACCTGTTTTAATCTCTCTCTTTTTTTGAATGGATGCTGTGAAAATATAGATGAAGCCACGGTTCGCCAGTTTCCATGAGGGCACTGACGTTAGGTTTTCCTTCCTATAGACCTGGCTGTCGTCACCTCTGAGTAACACATGCCACAGGGTCTTCTGATGCTTTGTTATGCCTGTGTAGGTCCATCTGCCCATATACATTAACGAGAAACTGTCATTTTTGGGGGGTTAAGAATGGGAAAATATTGGCAATTTAAAGTGATGTGAACACTCCTGAATTTGTGTGCGTTGCGTGTGGCTCTGAAGGGACCGGCTTCACCCCAGGGGAACAGCGCTTCCCTCTTGTCTGCGTTCAGGCTTATGTAATGTCACAGAGAATGCTGTGTGTCCTTAGAATGAAGCAGGAACACAGGCAACACATACATGAAGGCAGTGTTCAAGAGAAGTATTGAAAGGATCCAGGGATCAAATCTGATTTCGAATGTGTATAAATGCATTATTTTGGAAAATGCCATATTTTACATGATAAAATAGCTAGTTTGGAAGCACGATATAGTGTTTTGATTGTTCTGAGACATTCAGCTTTGTTGGGTCTCTTGCACACATTGGCGCCTGTGTATGTGTGTGTGCACACACACACACATGTGTGCGTGCAGTCAGAGTCATGGCGATAAGTACATGAGGATTTTATATAAGCCATAGAGGGAGCTAATAAATAATAAGCCCTTGCCTACATTTTTGTCATTAGCATGCTTGTTAATGACAGTCTGTACTATATATAAACAAAGTAACCTACGGAGATTCCATGTGATCTATTTGTTAAATGTAAAAAAAAAAACACTCGACCTTTATCATATGAACAGATAGCGTAAGTGTTCATCAGTGATTTGAAATGGTGAGTTTTCATGGTACTTTCCATCCTTAAGAGGCATCCCCATGCCTGTTTTACTTTAAGAATAAAATACTTCATTATCTTTTTTTATTGCACATAATAAGATTTTTTTTGGCTAGTCAATTTCTTTAAGGAAAGATAAGCTGATAATTTTAAATAGAGAGATGCTATTCATTACACTTAATAAAACCTTGAGATAAATCATGGATTGTGGTAACAGGTTGAATGTGTCCGTGCAAGCCTTGGTAGATGCCGGAATGAAGAAAAATGATGTAATTAGTTATTTTTTTCCCAGGGAACATTGACAATCTTTCCTCTGTGGGGGTGGAGACAGTGATGATGTGATGGGAAAGAGTCTGTCGCAGCGTGTTCTTATCATTAAGATGTGCGCACTTACCTCAGGAACAACAGTGGGAAACAATTTTTTAAAAATTAGAAGAAAAAAAGGTTGTATAATGGTCTGTAAGTATATAGATATACAGTGAACATATCTCTGATTGAGCTTTTTTCATATTTGAGAAGAAGATGGTCTCATTCTCTCCACACCTGGTTGTGGGTTCCTCTCGGCTCTGCCTGTGACACCTTTTCTCTGTAACTTTGTTATTGGGAAATTGTCTCTGAATATTAATGTTTCCTCTGCTTCCTGGTGGGATCTAAGTTGGAGGAGCCACCTGACAAGCAGCTGGACTCTCAGAGCTGGATCAGGAGTCTGGGTGGCCAGGTTGAATGGCCCATCTGCTTTCAAGGGGAGCAGTGCTTTGTGTCAGCTCCTTTCTTGTTTTTCTGAAACTGGATAGGCTTTTTCTTCAATAATAGTTCAGATACCACACAATGTTCCTCCATCTGAAAGATGCTTCCCGCCCCCCCCCTTTTGCAATTAAAGCTTCGTCTTCCCTGTTTCAAATGAGAAGGACTCAAGTCCATGTCAGTGCTTACCCAGGTCACCCTTCATATCCAACCAGGATGTAAAATGGAAGCTGACAGTCTCATACACACACTTAACGTAACACAGTTGATGCTTAAGAACTCTAAAAGGTCTTTCATAAGGAATATATTTCTCTCCATAATGGGACCTCCCTACCCCATTGAATCTGTAAAAGGCGATTGATGGCAGTTCTAACATTTACCCTAACTTAACTGTATGTGTTCGGCCTGGGAGAGAGGATGATTTACAAGTACAGCGACTTCACAGCCACTGCTCTTGAGTGCATGCTTTGGGGTGACACTGCACTGAGGTCACTGCTCCATCTCGCCATTCATTTCTGCCCCCCTCCCCAAAGGTACAGATCTATCTCGTCATGCTGAGTTTGAGTCCAGTCTTTAAGAAGCATATGTTCTTGGTAAAACATATCTTCTCAATGAAAGCCAATTACTTTATCTTGTGTTCAACCAACGCAACTGTGTTCTGGTTTGGAGGGAAAGAAAAGAAAAGGAAAAGAAAAGCAGCTGTTTTGAGTGTGGCCCTTATATATGGCCACCGTAAACCTAGCATTTTGGGCATCAGAAATTGAAATATGTGGTCACCAAATCAGGACAACAAGGGCCCCACTTAGCAGGGCTGGCAAGGTCCATGAAGAGATCTTTACAAAGAAGTAAAAAAGTGTACATTTATGACTCAGAGACGTGATTATGTCTGGAACATGAAAATGATTTAAGGGTGTCTGATCATTAGTGAATTAGTGGATGCATATTCCGGCGGCCTGGGAAGTGTGTGACGCCATAGATAACCTCAATGACAGCATTTCTGAATTAAGAGGAGGTCACAGAGGTAGGAATTAATGATCAATGATCAGAATTGATAAAATTATATAGATGTAAAAGAGAAAAAAAATTCATAAATTGACAAAATTGGAATCTTCATAAATTGACAAAACTGTTCCAAAGATCCAGAAACCTCACTGACCTCATTATTGAACATGAACATCCTATGAAGCAAGCTTCAGAGTTCCATCTTATGTACGGAAATGTCTGATCAGCTCAAAAGATAATGCACGGCGCTACTCATCGTGTTTTTCTAGTGTGATTAACCAGGCATATGATTGATGTCTTCAGCTTCTCAGGATGAACAGTCATCCACTGACCTCTTCTCCAGCACATTCCCTAGAGAAGCAAGGCTCAGTGACCCTCCAGGGCTGGGTCACTGGAGGAAGGAGAAGATCAAACTTGGTGTGAACCGGGCCAACTTTCCATCTCAACACCCAGCCTATTTGTGGTCATTATTCATCCTTACACCAACACCACTAACACATGTCATGTCAGCATACGCTTACCTTTGAAGACCAGCAGGAATATCTAGATGTAAGACATTGGGTCTCAATGTCTATCTCTCTCATATTGACAATACTGTACAATTAAATTTCACTGTCTGCTCATAAGTACATTTTACATTCTACATTTATATGCACACAGCACTATAAATGAGTCTATTCACAAAAAACGTATGTGTCATATTTATGGGCTGGTTGAAAGTCTTTTGGAAAACTTTGTTGACCAGGGTTTTTTTTTGTTTGTTTGTTTGTTTGTTTTTGCCTTGAAAGAGGACTTTGGCGCTTCATCCTTCCTTAGCCAGACACCATCCCTTGAAGAGACACCACTATAATAAATGAGAGGGGAGGTGCTTTGGCTCTATGACACCAGATGCAATTGGTCAACCTAGATTGCTCAGTGACTCCAGTGCCAGACAGTGGCCTAAAGACTTGACATAAATTAACTCATTGACTTTTCACAATGATCTTAAGTGGTTCTAATATTGAGGAAGCTGAAAAATCAAATAGATTAATTAACTTGACCAAAATCCTTCAGTAACAAGCATTAGAGCCAGAGTTCCATGCAGTCAGACTAGACTAGGGCCTGACTTTTAGCAACACATTGAGCTTCACCAGACATCAGTAATGGCTTGCCTGCCACACCCTCCTTCTCAGTGACTCTGCCTCAACCGCACAGGTGTACTGCAGGAATCAGTTGTACTCTGTCATTTATGGCTGCATTATTTATCACCAACTCTGGCGTTTTTGGCCAGATGTGCACAGCCTTACCAACAGCAGCCAATCTCTAGGTGCACCTATAATCTATGACCTTTAAATCTTAACAACAACAACAAAAAAGCTGGGTCCATGGGACTTCTTTCTTGAGAATTGGAAAAAGATGATTCTTGGTATCCCTGGTGATCTCCTTACTCATCCATATATTCTTTTAGTGACCATGCTGCCCATCTCCAGATAATATGAGTGAATCTTTGTTCTTTGCAATCAAAAGACCCCTAATAAAAGACCTCATAATGTCCAGATTCTGTTAGCAGTCTACGGTAAAGAGGCTTAATGTTAAGAACTTCCCCCCCCCCATGTTTAACTTGCAAAGTGGCAGCTGACCCAAATGTATACTTATTGTGAACTTCAGTCTCAACTTGACACTTCCTTTTAACACATTCTAGATGATTCTTACACCCAGATAATTAGTTTACCCTAAAGCCACTACCTATCAGCAATAAGTATTGGTAGTAAGATATGTATTTTGAGAACCATTGCAAAGAAATTAAAGAACCAGGATGACTCAAAGTGTCTGCTTTATTAACAGAATTAGAAACTTTATGCTATTGAAATCAATAGACCTGTGGCTAGGAAAATAATAACAACATCAAAACCATTTGAATAACCATAGAAATGGGACAATTGGCCTCCTTTGCTTCTTGGATATTGGCTACTTACAGACCTGTGGAAAGGGGGACTTGTCTAACTCCATGTGGACAAATTTCACTTCAACCATATCATCACCTGCCACCTGACAATGGATGACAAAGCTGAATGAGACCAAGATTCAGACTGTGCACAGTGTCTCGGAGAAACCAGCCCCACCATTTGCAGCTGTGTTTCTACTTGCATGCAATACTGGGAGCTAAGTAATGAGCTCATGCTATCACCCAGGATGGTTCTGACACTTGTCAGTGAGGAAAATTAGGTGTATTTTTTATAAAATTTAACAGAAATTCCAGGAACTTCTGCATTGCTCTGGTTGTGACTTCTGTGGTTCAGATAATAATGATTTAGAATTTTATCATCTATATTTTCATTGGATCAGTTGCTAATTATGTTTTTTATAACTTTGGTGCTATTTGTCTCAGCAATCCAAAATGGTTCATATACATTCTGTCATCTGGTTAGGATAGAGCATATGTGTGTGTGTGTGTGTGTGTGTGTGTGTGTGTGTGTGTGTTTAACAATGTCATTAAAATGAATGTATTCATCTTTTAGAATGAAAGTGCTTGTTGTAGTTGCTTCATGAACTCTTTGAATTGAGACTTAAACATGTGAAGAGACTGAGAAGTTTAGTGCTGTAGACCGAGACAGGGACACAGAATGTATGTACAGTAATGACTACAAGATGGTTCTTGAAGCTAATCTTGCTATAGTTTATCCCAGAGGTAACAGCACACGTGGGATTTATAAAGTGAAGGAAATACGTCCAGTGTCCATTTTGGCCTTCATTTCCCTCTATACATACACTCTCCCCCGTGCAGAAGGTTTGACAGTTTTCTTTTCCGTATCCAGGGCAAACCGCCTGGCTGTGCTTCCAATCCCTTTGGACAGCGTCCATACGAACAGGTGGCACAGCTGTGGATTAGCTGACAGTGTAAAAATAAGTCATGTTTTCCCCTGAGCTCTCTCTCCACATCCTGACCATTGTCTCAGAGAGTCTTAATCCGAGGGCTACTTCCTCCTTTGTCTGTGAAAATAAAAGGAAAGAACAACAGAAGATTATGATTTGTTTTCTCTTAAGTTGTGAGTGGGAAATTTAACTTGAGTCACAAATGAAAGTCCGCGGCTCATGGGGCTCTGTTAGCAGAGTTCACAGGGGAATTACATTACAATGTGAGAAGATCTGAGGTCAGAGGAGTAAGAAAGGGTGGCTCTTGGCTTCTTAACGAGGTACGTAAAGATATATCAGCGACATTAGAACACTGCTGTTGTGAATAATTAGATAACTGCTCAAAGAAAGAAAGACATTTTGACACATAGTTTAAAAGGCTGAATGTTTTGGGGCTTAATTTCTGTTATGTCAGAAATAGTAATATTTTCATTTACCTACCTCTACAAAAGAGTGATTAGATGGAATCTATCCTTGAGAATTACGATAAGAATACAAAACATATTGTTCGCATTGCCTCCCGTCATGGAGTATGCGTACTTTATTATTATTATTATTCTCAAGTACAGGTGAAGTAATTGAAAATTTTGGCTAATATTTTCCACTAATAATAGAAATTTCAATGTTTTGGCAAACAACTTATTGTTATTTTAATGTAATTTATTTCCCCCATTAGGACTCTTTGAATGACTTAATTAATTATTTAGCTATTCTTTCTTAATAAAATCTGGAAGAAACCCTATATAATAAAGAGGTAATATGCAAAATTAACCCTATGCCCTCCTCACAAGACGACATGCCCTCATAGGCCAGCACGGGTGTTAGTGAGGGACAACTAAATGACTGAACAGCGGGCTGCATGGGTCTACCAGGCCAGCAGGGGTCTGTGAGGGGCGACCAGGCCAGCAGCGGGGGACAGTTGGGAGCGACCAGGCTGGCAGGGGGGGCAGTTTTGGGCAACCAGGCCAGCAGAAGTGTGCAGTTGGGGGTGACCAGGCCACCGAGGGGGGCAGTTAGGAGTGAAAAGGCCAGCAGAGAGAGGGCAGCTTGGGGCAACCTGGCCAGCAGGGGGAGGGGGCAGTTAGGGATGACCAGGCTGGCAGGGGGGTAGTAAGAGGTGACCAGGCAGGCAGGCAGGTGAACAATTAGGAGCCAACAGTCCAGGATTGTGAGAATGATGTCTGACTGCCAGTTTAGGCCTGATCCCCGGGATCGGGCCTAAACTAGCAGTTGGACATCCCCCAGCCTGCACCCTCTCTAATACTGGATACTTAGACCTGTGTAAAGGGGGACTTGTCTAACTCCATGTGGACAAATTTCACTTCAACCATATCATCACCTGCCACCTGACAATATTGGATGACAAAGCTGGACAAGACCAAGATTCAGACTGTGCATAGCATCTCGGAGAAACCAGCCCCACCATTTGCAGCTGTGTTTCTACTTGCATGCAATACTGGGGGCTAAGTAGAGATTAGAGAAGGTGCAGGCTGGACTGAGGGCCCCTCCCCTCATGCATGAATTTCGTGCACTGGGTCTCTAGTACTTTATAATCATTTATATTTTTATTGTTACTTGATGAGAAAAAAAAGTTCTAGTAAATAATTCAAATATGAAATAGTACTTGGTCAGATTCCTTTCCCCAAACAGCCATTTTTTCTCAATTTTTTGTTATTGTCAATCCTCATTTGAGGATATTTTTTCCATTGATTTTCAGAGAGTGAAAGGGAGGTGGAGAGAGGGGGTGGGAGGGGGACATACATCAATGTGAGAGGGACACACATAGATTGGTTGCCTCCTGGAGAAGTCCTGACTGGGGCCTGATATCAAACCTGCATCCCAGGTATGTGCCCTTAACTGGGACTTGAACCTGAGACCCTTTGTTCCTCTGGCTAATGCTATAACTATTGAGATAAACTGGCCAGGGCCCTTACATTTTTGAGACACCTCCCTATATCACCTTTCTTGTATTAGTGGATATTGATTTCCATTTTTAATAGTCTATGCTATGTCACCTTTGCACTTCAATTTGATGATTGCATATCTGAGCCATAGCTAACTCTCTTTACTAACATGATTATTTCCATGGAAAATAGTAAATACAGGGTGAGGCAAAAGTATGTTTACAGTTTTTTTGTATGAAAAATAATATAATAAATAATAAGAATATAAGAATAAACTGTTTTGTATACTCAGAACTGTAAACCTATGTTTGCCAAACCATGTATAATAGCCAATATTTAAAAATCCAGGCACTTTCCTAAGCATTTCATATTGATTATCTAGTGTCATATATGTTAATATTAATAAATATTGATTATACTTCTCTTATAAATTTTAAATGTTCTTTAACTTTATGGGCACACTATTTAGTCAGGAGCTATTTAGTAACTCAAATCTATGGGCAACTAGAAGAAAACCTCACAGTTATCCAGACAACACAGAACATTTTAACTTAAAGAAATGACTTGTTATAACTTAATGAACTTTATTTCAGTTCTGAGAACAAAATGTGTCTAGTTAGAAAATAGTTTTTTCCCCCATACTATAACATTTAAATTCAAATTTTGGAAATCTAGACTTAAAATTTCTTTCATTGTAGTAAAGAATTATATTTATTTCTAATAAAACACCTCTAAGAATTTTGCAATTTAGAACCAATTTTTAAAACATAGGGTTGAGCATTGTTTGAGCACTGGAACTCTTAGATATATGACTTTGAATATGGTTTGGGAAGTTCTGACTGTCTGAGGTAGTGCCCTTATGTTACCAAACCTGGATTGACTTAATGGTTTGTTATAACTCAGATATTTTTATGATGGTTTGTCATCAACTGTTTAACATTTCCCATCCCTTTACAGCAAAAGATGATGTTGAATGCTACTCATAGAATAATTGAACTTATAGCATTTAAGTCTCTTTACTCAAACATCCACAATAGAAATCTGTGATTACATGATAAGGTTGAGAATTCAAAAACCATACATTCAGATTCTTTCCATGAACCTTCGGGAAGTAGAGCCGCCTGTGGCTTTGTAGTCAGCTGCCTTCTCAAGTGTCCCGAGACCTGGCAGGTTCCCAGATCAGGTGGCTTCTGCTGCAGCCCTAGCTCCTGCCCCACCCCACTCACTTCCCATGAAACTCAACCTGCCTCATTCACTCCTGGTCTTCTCAAAACCCACTTTTTAAAATAATTTTTTAAATATTTTTTTATTGACTCCAGACAAAGGAAGAGAGAGAGCGAAAAACATCAATGATGAGAAACAATCATTGCTTGCTGCCTCCTGCATGACACCCACTGGAGATGGAGCCAGCAATCCAGGCATATGCTCTGACTGGAAATTGAACCGTGACCTCCTGGTTCATAGTTCAACACTCAACCACTGAGCCACACCGCTGGGCTCAAAACCCATATTTTGAAATCCATTTTCTCCACCATTATCTTTGGATTTAATGTCAGTGTTAGTTGAAATAGTGAGCTGGTGAAAACACTGCCATAGTATCTGCAACATTGTAGGGGTTTAGAAAATTCGGATTCCTTCTCCTTTCCTCTCCTCATAACCCACTGTAACCATTTACAAAATAACTAAGCAACTTCCTCAGGGAAGAATGTCAGAATTAAAATGAAATAATGCTAAAGGGTTAACCACTCTTTTAAATTATTATAACAGTTATTTTTTTGAAATGCCTGTTTAGCATTTAATATATGGCAGGTCTTGTTGACTAGTTTTAATGTGTATGTTGTACCCCATCTCCCTCTTCAAAGGATACAGATTTTACCTTTTGTTCTTGACCCCAGCCTGCTAGGTGCTCTGAATAGTTATATGTGAAGATGATGATGATGATGATAATGATGAGGACAATGATGGTGGAGATGGAGGAGATGATGATGGACATGGAGGAGATGATGATGGACATGGAGGAGATGATGATGGAGACTAGGGAAAGAGGGAAAGAAGGAAAGGAAGAGCAAGAAGAAAAAGATGAGTCACTATACTGGCTAAAAGATGGATGGAAAACCTGTTTCCATATGAAAACTCTAGTACTTCATGTTTTTTCTTTCATATCCAGCAATGATGCAAAAGCAACATCATTGTAAACTAATGGTGCTGAGGCCTCTTCCGACAGACCACACAGTGCAGCTAAACCTATCTTGGAAAAATGCTGCCATTACTCTATTTTATGTCATTATATTTGAACTCAAAATAATTTTTAAATATATTTTATTGATTTTTTACAGTGAGGAAGGATGAGAGATAGAGAGTTAGAAACATCGATGAGAGAGAAACATCAGTCAGCTGCCTCCTGCACACTCCCTACTGGGGATGTGCCCGCAACCAAGGTACATGCCCTTGACCAGAATCAAACCTGGGACCCTTGAGTCCACAGGCTGACGCTCTAGCAATTGAGCAAATCAGTTAGGGCTCAACTCAAAATAATTAAAAAAAAATTTTTTTTTACCTGAAATACATTCAGTAGTTTGATAGCAACCTTCATGAAAATAAATTTTTGTTTTTATTATTAAAGTGCCCACACAATTTTCAGGTTACAGTTCTAGCAATTAAATGAAATACCATGAACTGTTAAGTCTGGCAGATGAAAATTATAGCTTTCAATATTTTCTAAGATGCTGATTAAAAAAGTGTAGCATCATGACTTATAAAATTGCTGACACTGGCTCACTGTGTTCATTAGTAAATATTGTTCAAAGAAAATAAAACTGCAGAAGAAATAACAGTTTGAAATTATTGAAGACAGTTTAATAATATAAGGCCTATCTATTTGAGTCTCCATCTAGTCAGTCAGTTTTCAAGATCATAAATTCAAAAAATAGCAACAGATTCATTGAGTAACAGATTTCCTTTGCCTTCTTTTATGCCTTCAGGTTCCCTGTTTTTATCAGAATACTAGGGGCCCAGTGCACAAAAAGTTGTACACTCAAGGGATCCCTCAGCCCAGCCTGTGCCCTCTTGCAGTCTGGGACCCCTCAGGGGATGTCCACCTGCTGGCATGCCTGTCTAGCCTGGGTGAGGGGCTGATGGCTGTTTGCAGGTTGGTCAAGCACCCCATCGGGACCCTGGGTTAGGGGCTGAGGGCCATTTTCAGGCTGCCCACAACTCCCATTGATCCAACGTCCCAGCGAGGCTGGCTGGAATCAGGTTTCTGGGGTTTATTTATCTTCTGTAATTGAAACATTGCTGCCTTGAGCAGAGGCCTGGCCGGCTAGGCAGGCAGTTTCAATTCCATCACTGGTGCAATGGGAGCCTCCTGTTTGCTCTAGCTCCATGGCTGCTGGCTGCCATCTTGGCTGGGTTAATTTGCATACAGCCGCTCTGATTGGCTGGTGGGCGTGGCTTGCTGGTGGGTGCGGCTTAGGTGTCTTGGAGTGGTGGTTAATTTGCATATTATTCTTTTATTAGATTAGATGGCCTTTAACAATTGCCTGATACTGTGGTTGTATGCCAAGTCTGAAACGGGGCAACTAGCACTCGGCAGTGGTGTGTGCAGAGTTCCCACACAGGGCCCCTGCTGTTTGCTGTCCTCACTTTTCCATATGCTCATCATGAATGTGTGCTTCGGGAGGATCATGGGGTACCTGTACTTGATGGAACTGAGAGTGAGTTCTTCCTGAACATCTAAAGCAATGCTGTGCTTTACATGCCAAGGATGTGGCCATGCCCAAAAGCAGAACCCTGAGAAAAGATCGTCTTACTTACGTGTTTGTGTGTGATTTTGTGGTTTGTTGCAGCACTAGATAAAATGTAATCATCCCAGAGCGGCACACACTTCTGACAGTGGTCTTGTACCACACAGGCATGAGAGGACCTGCTGCTGAATACATGACGTATGCAGGCCTTCCATCATGATGTTTGGTAACAAGTGTGGCTGCCACTTTTTAAAATATATTTTTATTGATTTCAGAGAGAAAAAGAGAGGGAGAGAAAGATGGAAACATCAAGGATGAGAGAGAACTTTTGATCGGCTGCCTTCTGCACACCCCTTACTGGAGATAGAGCCCACAACCCAGGCATGTGCCCATGACCGGATCGAACCAGAACCCTCCAGTCTGCAGGCCGATGCTCTATCCATGGAGCAAAACCTGGCAACTAGGGCTGCCATTTTTATATGAACATTAAAAATATTTTACCCATTGTTTCTGAGAAACTAGAAGGGAATTTTGCATCATATTCACAGCTATATTATCATTCTAATCTCTGTCATCAACTCTAGTACTCTATTTTTTTCCCTTTCATATTCAGCAATGATGCAAAAGCAATATCAGTATAAACTAATGGTGCTGAGGCCTCTCCTGACAGCTGGATTCCCCAGGTCTCTGTCCCACGGAGCATTGCATACTTTTTTAAGTATTAAAAATACAGACTGTGTTTTTTCACCAAATATGCTCTATTACAAAGTATCAGATCCACTGGCTACTCCATTCCAGCTATATCTGATTCTGACACATCTATTGATTGACAGATGTTCATTTCACTTCAGCCTTTACGTATTAAAATAAATTTTTAAAAATGTCTACTAAGTGCCTGGCCAGTGGCTCAGCGGTTGAGCATCGACTTATGAACCAGGAAGTCACGGTGTGATTCCCAGTCAGGGCACAGGCCCCGGTTGTGGCCTCAATCCCCAGTGTGGGCGTGCAGGAGGCAGCCAATCAATAATTCTCTTTCATCATTGATGTTTCTCTCTCTCTTCCTCTCCCGTCCTCTCTGAAAGCAATAAAAAATATATTTTAATAATGTCTACTAAGTGATCTGTAACTCATTTGACCAAATGATGGATATATTAAGTTGCATTGCTAATATTAGACCCTTGTGATCTCCAAAAATGGCACTTTAATATATCTATGCTGTCGGCGTGCTACACTTATGAAAATGTTTAATGTGTGCATGATTTCTCTGTAGAAATATTTAATGTAGGACATAAGATTTGCATTTTGTATTTACATGGAGTATGGTAAGTTACAAACATTCTTTCTGCAAAACCTTTGTAAGCTCATTCATTTGTTGTGTTATTTTTCCCCTTTTAAGAAAAATTTGCCCAATGTTTGGAGACTTCTTTGTTCGGTGCATTTATATATAATGCCAAAGCTAATCTTATTTTTGTGAGGTTGGATGAGTTTGGCGTTGTTGGGCTTGTTGAAG
The DNA here is from genome assembly GCA_004026665.1 of Murina feae. NCBI lineage: Eukaryota > Metazoa > Chordata > Mammalia > Chiroptera > Vespertilionidae > Murina > Murina feae. The sequence continues at coordinate 22,171 of PVJC01000753.1, forward strand.
ATGGTACCGAACTAGAGTCTATGGCTTGCTTTGCCGGTCTCAGTAACCAGCGTGACCTTTCACCTGAGGAGGGGCACACCTGCTTTGTCGTCCCTTGGACGAGTTCTCACTCCACCACCACCTCCATCCACGTTGCAGGACTCCGTCCTGTCCTGAGTGGGGGTTTCATTTCATGTAAGAGAAGTCTCCAAGGCTTCGTGTGGTTGTGGAGCAACGCAGAATGTCATGCCATTCTAATACTGAATGGAACCCAGGGAGTCACTTGAATTGTTATGGTCTCTTCGGTGGTTTGAGGTTTTACTGTGCGAGAAATAGCAACCTTTGCTGAGAGGGTCCTGTGATCTCTGTTTAGATACGGGATGAAGCGGCACCTCAGGTTTGGGAGTGGACGGTCCTGCAGGACAGCACAGGAGGGCAGCGGAAGCCCCTTTATTTTAGATACATATGCTGTCCTGCCTATAACTTTTGCAGAGTGGGTGAGAGGAAAAAAGTGGGGATGGGTGGGAAAGAATTGGTATACAAATCTTGCTGTAGGGTGGACTCTCTTGCTACTGTCCAAAAAGGATAGTAGTTCAGAGTCAGATATGAAAGAAATGTATGTCTGTTTTCAGCCAGAGCAGGAATGATGTGTGTTTGAGAAGAGCAATGATACCTGTGAGCGTGTAGAGAGGAGCTGGCTGGAGCTCCCGGGAGACCTGCAGGCTCTGCCCGAGCCATCCCGGGGCAGCGATGGGTCTAGAGGAGCTGGCTGGAGGGCATGGCTGGGAAAGAATCATGTTGCTCCCCATTTTCCAAAATGAAAAAGAAAAGAGAAAAACAGGAGATGTTACCATGCACCAGACCACAAACTCTTTGAACTCTGTGCTCAGTCCTAGCCCCGGGCAAGGATTTCCAATTTGCTTCAGTTTCTTTCATGTGAAGTGCAGCTGAGGATTTGCCAGGTGACAAATGGAAAGCCTCTTTTGGAGCAGGGTAAAAGAAGCGCATTTCACATTTCCCTGGGTAAATTGCTTTCCCAGGGAAATCCGCTGTTTCCTAAGAGAAAATGTAGGCCACAAAGGAGAAAGAATCATCACATTTCGACAGTGAGCTACATTTGCTGGGATAAAGAATCGCCTCAGGTTGAGGAGATCAATCGGAATGATACATTGGAGAAGGAGAAACCAAACTTAGCGATCTGTGGCTTCCCGTGTATTTCCCACATATTATGGAAAGCAAATGAATTCTAAGAGCAATCAAACGATTATACAAGGGCAGCTTTCTTCCTTGAATTGCCTTTTAGTCTGACTGTTTTAACTTTTAAGCGCAGTCCCTTTAAGAGTAGGTACCAACTATCCCATGAAAAATTACAGAATAAAAAAAAGACTGGCACAACCTGCACTCTGATTTTCATGTTTCCTACTGGTTGTTTCAGTTCATTGGGAATTCTAACCCAGAAGAAATGGAAGCTGTATGGCCCTGCCGGTGAACACGGGGAGAGAAGTGCACACACGAGCTTTGGCATTCTCAATGGAAATTTAAGAGGCTAAAACATTTTTGTAATAAGATCAAATTATTCAAGCAATGTCAGTGTTACCCCTCAACCAAAACAAGTGCTATCACTTATTGTAGCATTGTTACCTGCCTTAATAAATTATTTTGTTTCTACGCTAGTTTTACCAGTATTAATGACTTCTTAGGTTGTATGAAGACTCCTCAGGTTACATAATTAATAACTCAATATGATGACAAGCTATGGTGTTGGAGTATTCACTTGATGGGCAAACATGCTTCTTGTAAAGATGGAAATGTTTGGGAGGTCAGATGGGACAATATGTCAATTTTTAGAAAGGTAGTAAAAACCACAAAATATTTGTAAAATAATGGATTCTTGTTGTGGGGGGTGTGTGTGTGTGTGGAGAGGGGGGAGAGAGAGAGAGAGAGAGAGAGAGAGAGAGAGAGAGAGAGAGAGAGAGAGAGAGAGAGAGAGAGGAATGTTTCTGTTTTGTAGTAAGTAGTTCTATGCATTTTAGACCAGTGCTCCCACCTTACCATCATCATCCTATGAGCAGCCTCTATTACTGAAGAGCGAAATGGAGCTCTTACATAGATTAGGATGATTACAACCAGTTCCAAAGTTCAACTTTAAACATGTAAAGGTGGTCTTTATAAATTAGTCTTCCTTTACATAGAACATCCAAGAACTTGACAAAATCACGCAGAATAATCAAGTGAGCTCTGAGTGCTGTGTCTGCTCTAACTAGCCGGCTGGGGACATACGGCGCATCCCTTACCCCCACGACTCTCGTTCTCCTATCTGCAGTGTTAAGGGAACACACTGGAGTTCCATTTCTGTGCTTCCATTAATTCTAGAGGACACGCCTTTAAAGCCGATATTTGCATTAGTCATGTGAAAACATTATCACATTCTTGCCATCTTACTGGAACTAAAATATCTTTTCTATGCATACATTTTATATTTTTATAAAATCTACTTAACTTTTTAATCAGATAAGCTCACCTGTCACTTGCTGTTATTTATACAATAAACTCATCTGAGCATCAATATTCCATTAGTAGGCAGAGCCAATGCATGGATTGATGATATTAAAGTGGAATCTCATCAAAACTCAGAGGAGAAAATAAGGTCCCTTATATTTTACTCATTTATTCTACACACACACACACACACACACACACACACACACACACATATAACTGAAGCAAAGGATCATAAATACAGTAAAGAAATGGCCCCGAGATGGTAAAACACTTCATATGTTAAAAATACGAAGGATTAGTCTAAACATTTTCCTCAGCCCAGTGCTGGTGCCTATGCTGGCCGCTGGCCCTTTCTTGCTCTACAACAAGCAACCTATCTTTTTTGTAATTAATAGCTAACTTCGTCATGTTGCAAATCCTCCAATCCATAGCATTTGTTGTTCTTGACTTTGAGATAAAGACTTCCTTAAGCAACAACTAACAGGATTATGCAGCTTAACCCAGGCCTTTATACATTTTCATCTTATAACACAGAATTGAGATAATTTTGATATTCACCGATTTCCAGTTTGGAGAATGTGGTATCTTTATACCACGTGGAAGTAAATATCCCAGTGGCATTTGCTTTTGTAGTAAAAGAGAAGCTAAATATATTGACTTCAGGCATTTTTGATTAAAAAAAACCTCATACACACAATAACCAAGGCGGAGACTTAAAAGTATCATGCTTGTGAACCACGCAGCATTGGGATTATTTTAAACATTGATGACAACCTTGTTGCAGATATCTCTATAGTTCAGTCTCAGAAATTACATGTGATTAGTGTGTCCATCCCTTTATCGTGCTGGTGAATTTGTTGACAGATTGTAATTGGGTCACTGTATTGAAATGCCCCGTGGAAGCTCAGAATTCTCTGTGTTGGTTGGCATGACAACCATAGTGGTCGATTAAACATGCTCAGAACTGGAGAAGCTGTGCTTCTCCGATGATGTTAACGAGGCGAGGAGTAGAAAACTGCCCAGAGACTGGCGGAATGGACAGACGTCTCTAAGCGTTGCCTTGAATTTGCTGCTTCAAATTCTTTTATTGATGAATTATTAGGATAAACATAATATGTACAAAAAGGTAGATGTTTAACGACTTACTTAGATGAATACCAAAAACATTTTTAATTTTGTGTGGATTTTAATAAGAAGAGATTGAAATAGCCTTAAAATATTAAGTTTTCTTTTAGGGAAAATGCTCATACTACTTAGAACAAGTATAGTTGCTATAAATGCTGATTTCCACCTAGTTCTTTCCCCTTTAAACCATTCTGTGAATGGCGTGGCAGATGACACGTGCAGATGGCATAGATTGGCACCTTGGCACACAAGCCCTGCCTTTGGCAGCCAGTATCTCCACAGCCAACTTTAGGGACCAGGGAGATGGTGCAGGAGCATGTCTCCAGCAGCAGAGGCAGAGTGATGGAGAAGGACAGGTTGTGCAGCTCACTAACCTGTTCTCCTTCTGCATCTCAGCCCCATTCCTTTGGCTGGTACATAACTGGGAACCTAAGACAAAATCTCAGGGAGAACATGAGAGCAAGTTTTTATAATCATGATTTTGTCATTCATTTCCTGTTTTGTTTTTATTTCTAATTCACTCAAGCATCTGGGTAGGAAGAGAAGAAATTGACTATCTAGCAAGTTTTTTTTTATTAGCTGCTTTTCTCTGGCTAATAAAATAATAAAGGCAAGATAAAATGGGCACCACAGAGTCACTGTGATTGCATTTCAGTTTAGGTGCCAAGACAGTCGATCCCTGCGTGAGGTAAATGAAGGCGGCATGTTTTAATTTGGCTTTTTATGACTATGCCTGTGTGAAAATCCGCATATGGATGTTTTGAGTAGTCCATGAACAGCATATGCAGAGCAATTATAAAAATTATTTTCAATAGGCCAAGGTAATTCCAGAAATCTATTGTTATTGAGATAAATTTTTAAAATCAGCATTCATAATGACATGTTTGAGAAGAAGAGATATTACAGATCATCTTCATTCTATAAAAAGAAATTAACTGGGTAGGATTACGGAGCTAATTAGCCTAAAGCCCTGCTGGCCTCATTCAAAGGCAGGCTCCTTACGGCACCACCATGCCTTCTAATCCCACCTCCATCAACACTATGGTCAAACAGGAGAACGTCCTCTGCTCATGAGGTGCCCATTTAGTGCAAAGGGAACTGATGCTTAGTACAGTGAGCTCTGTTTTGATATTCCTCATCTTCTTTCTTTGTCATGGTTTCTTGCCTGGAGCAATGGGCCTTAATTTCTTACTTTTTGTGTTGGTTTTTATTTAGTTTTAACTTTGAGGTAGCCAGGTTAATATTTTCATTGTTATTTAAATGTCTGATTTTTTTCACCAAGAATTGAAGGTTAAATATTTACCCATCATTGGTTGTATTTAAAAATCAATCTCTGAAAAACAAAATCGACTTTTGAAATTACCCTGTAACATTTTAGATACATGCTTTGTAATTTTTTTTCCCTGCTATGTAGTGATTAACAATGATAAAACCTAGTTTCAGTTTGTTTTAGAATTGGCTTTTTTATTAAGTTTTCTAGTTTTGAGGACAATGGTTTTATTTTATCATCATGATGCTTTGGTTAAAGCTTTTCAAGTATTGGACTAAAAAATTTGGCATTTTAAAGAATTGGTTATCTGTATGTATCTATCTTAAAATTCTGTTAATCAACATGAACTGAATATATCTTACCAATTTCAGTATATTTCTTCGAGAAAAAAATTGCCTGTTTTCCTTGACTTCAGGATTGAAAATGCAGGAGTCTCTTGTCTTGCTGGGTGTGTGTGTGTGTGTGTGTGTGTGTGTGTGTGTGTGTGTGTGTGAGAGTGTGAGTGAGATCAGTTGAAAATCTTTGTTTTCATTCTCCTTTGTTTCTTCTTTGTAGTCTGTCCTGAGACCTTTATCATCTTCCTCTTTTTGAAAAGTCTCTTCTCTATTCTTTCTTCTCTAGTCAGATGCAGCCTCCTCCCCCTCTAGCAGTTGCTTTGACTAGATTAACACTCATTAATGAATATCCACAAAGGAACAAAAAGAATGGGCTGAGGGGGGGAGGGGAAGAGAGAGGCCTGCATTAGGGGAATGATAGCTGAACTGAAACAGAAGAGCTGGGATAGGAAAACTGGGGGAAAGGCTAGAACAATGGACAGGGTGCTATTTGCAAGCTAAAACTCCATAACATGTATTTATTTATTCATTTTTATGTCATTAGTAATTATTTTATGTACTATTTGATTTTTTTTCAGACTCCATTGTATGCTTAATGGAATCTGACAAATAACAGAAAAGCATAAAAGGGAAAACAGCAATTTCCTGTTATTTATATAAAGATAA
>PVJC01000753.1:28147-64679 GCA_004026665.1 Murina feae
CTAGGGGCCCGGTGCACAAAAATTTGTGCACGGGGGGGGGGGGGGGGGGGGAGTACCTCAGCCCGGCCTGTGCCCTCTCACAGTCTGGGACCCCTCTGGGAATGTCCACCTGCTGGTGTGCCTGGCCAGCCTGGGTGAGGGGCCAATGTCTGTTTGCAGGCTGGCCAAGCTCCCCAGTGGGAACCCTCACCCCAGGGGGTGTGGCAAGCCTGGGTGAGGGGCTGAGGGTAGTTTTCAGCCTGGCCACAGCTCCCACTGACCCTCCGGGCCATCCGCCTGGGAAGCGATTGGGTGGCCGTGGCACATGCAGGGAGGTTTCAGGCCTCCCTGCCTGTGTCCCTGGCTTCCCGATGGCCTCCCAGGGCCGGCCGGCTGGTCCCGCCCCCGGAGGCTTCTGCCTGGGAAGGCATCAGCTGGCTCAGGGTGTGGGATGCCTTCCCAGGACGGAGGTTCCCAAGATGGCGGAGGCCACAGCCCCAGAGAAGCCGCACACCCGGGCTGCGGCCTCCACCATCTTGGCTAGGCTAATTTGCATACAGTCACTCTGATTGGCTGGTGGGCGTGGCTTAGTCATCCCAAAGAAACAGTTAATTTTAATATTACGCTTTTATTAGTTAAGATTATTAACTATGTTCCTTATACTGTATTTTACATTCCTGTGACTATTGTATGACATAACATATATTTATTTTTTCATTTCATTGGATTGATTGATTCATTCATCATTTAACAAATATATAACACCACTTGCTTTGTGCCAGCTCTAATGAAGTTGCTTGGTATATAACAGATGAAAACGCACACAGATACCAAATCCTAGCGTGGAGCTCAGAAGTAAGGGCAAGAAGAAGAAATTTTCACAGAAAAGTATGTCTTGTGTAGATGAAATCTGTTTGACCATGAAGAACGATGTCCCATAAGCAATCTGATGCATAGGTTCAGAATTTGGGAGGGAAATCTGCACTGGAATTCTCTGATTGTATATTATCAATAAGTGTGTGATTATTGATGGTAATGATAATCCACCTAAAGAGGTATGCAGACTTCGAAGGGACCCCAAACAGAGATTTAAACAAAACATTGTAGAAAGAAGCTGAGAACAGCAAAGAGAATGTTAAGTTGCCAGAAAGACCGTATTGTGTCCTTGAAAGAGGAGAGGTCATAAGGAAGAAGTGGCCAACAGTATCACACACTCCTGAAAGGCCAATGAGATGGGGTCAAGGAGAACTTTGGTGAAAGCAGTTAAGTAGTTGAGTAGATCTTTCTGCTATACTTCCCTGCAACCCATGCCATGTTAAATAAATTATCACAGCTTTAAGATATAGTATTTTAATGCCAGGTATGTCACATCTATGAATCGGTTGGTCTTTGATGTGGTAAGGATTAGAATATGCATTTATTTATTTTTATTGAATTTATTGAAGTGATAATGATTAATAAACTTATATGGGTTTCAGGTGTATAACTCTAAAATATGCATTTATTTCAATGGCAAAGAATCAGAATAGTGGGAGAACTAGAAAAACAAAAGGAAAAAAAAATCCCGCAAATGATAGGCTGATAAGAAATGAGGCCAGTTGGTGGGACATGCTGAAATCCACAGAGTGGTTAAAAGGTCAGTGCACATCTTTAGAAATGACCACAGATTTTTTTCTGTCCCTATTTAATAATAAAGTGACTTTCTTGAACATAAAGAAGATTTGTTTAAGCCTCATTTTTCTGTGTGTTTCATCTTACGTATTTTGTGGGAGAAAGCAGGATGGTGATGGATTAATCTGGAGGTTTTGTGCAGGATGGACTGGAGGAAGCACACTAAAGGTTGGTGACAATACAGGCTAGACCAAGATAAAGGCTATATTTTGGAAGGATTCAATTGATTTGAAGGAACAGGGTGAGGAAAAATTGATAGTACACATTGTCTCTAGGTCAAAAGAAATACTTAGCACTTTTATCTGTTAAATAGTTATCTTTCCTTATTTTGTCTTTTATTTTACCTTTTATAAAAATTGTTTTCAGAGAGGAAGGGAGAAGAGAGAGAGATAGAAACATCAATGATGACAGAGAATCATGGATTGGCTGCCTCCTGCACACCCCCTACTGGGGATCGAGCCCACAACCCGGGCATATGTCCTGACCGGGAATCGAACCGTGATCTCTTGGTTCATAGGTCAATGCTTAACCACTGAGCCACTGGCTGGGCTAAATAGTTACCTTAATAATAGCAGCCCAACACTGTCTGGCAGATGTCACTGTGTTTGCTGTTAAAAATGAAAAGTATCCAGTATGCTGTAGGTGCTTTGGGTTATAGGTGGGAAAACCATGGGCCAATGCTACTCTTCCTCACATCTTGTTCTTCTTGTATCATGCACACATTGCTCTCTCTCATGATAGCTTGTGGAATTTTCTGTCATTTTCTACTGAGTCTGCAGAGTATACTGCAGAAAGGAGCATGTCTATCTTGTTTGTCACTGTGTCCCCTGCACCCTGGACAGGGACTGGCCTGTGACAAGTGTTCAATATCTAAGTGGTAGAATTCATCCAAATTATGAATGGGTTAATCCCATTAGTCTTGATAAACAATGCTAAGTTATATACAATGCTAATTTATCTGCTTGCAGTTTTAAAACTCTGAATTCATTTCTGGTATATTTTTTTAGTGGAGACATCTGAGTTGCCTGTGTAGAATTCGTTGACAATATATGAATAGAATTAATGCAAGTGCTAAAAAATAGATATACATTTTAGTTCTGAATAAGAGAAGAAAAATTACATGAATAATCAGTTTGGGTACACTTTTAAGGAAATTGGATAGACATGAGAATAATAACTATGGCAACAGTCAAAATTCATGTAGCGAATTTAACTTATTTATTTTCTTCAAACAGCTGTAGGAAGTATGATGCAGAACAAACTACCCCCAGAGTTAGTGGATTAAGACAATATTTATTTTTTTCTCTCACAATTATGTGGGCTGTATGATTCTTGCTTCTGTTCCCATGAGGTACTGGATGAAAGACAGGGACATCTGTAGTCATGTCGGGTCTGCACTGGGCTGGAGTGTCCAGGGGGCTTAGTTGATGCTGGTTGTTGGCTGTGAGCTCAGGTGAGATATTCTGAGCCAGTACGTGTATGTGTGGCCTCTACATGGGACGGGGACAAATCAGCATGGTGGCCAGATTCTAAGAGGGAGCATCTCAGGAACCAGTTCTTGTAGAGACCCAGGCAACAGTGGCGAGGATCTCTATGATGCAGCCTGGGGATTCTGAAGACTTCTCTTCACCAGGTGAGTGGTGGGCCTATCACTATAAAGGAAAAGGTGAGCTTGATTTTAGGTGAGACTATGCACCGAGAGATTTCAGATGACCATGTCACACAGCACATGGAAAGACTGAAGCCTTTAGAACTGCCAAAGGGAATCTCAGGTGAAAGGTCAAGATTAGGAATGAAGAAAGTTGAATAATCTGCGTAGAGACAATGATTAAAAGTTTAGGATGGAGGCTATCAGAGACAAAAAGAATGAGTGAAGTAGAGACAGAGTCATTTTTAGAAGTTAAAGGAGGAAAAAGAGATAGCAAAAGTATCAGATAATTATATTAAAGATTCATTAGTGCTGAGGTAGAGGTTCAAAAAGGAAGATGTTTTAGGAAAGTTGACGTTAAGACCGTGAACCTCTGCTTCCTACCCCTTCCCTCCATTTCTTCAGGGCATCGAAACAGACTGCTTGGATTTCTTGTTGTCACTTGGGTCTCTGGTAGAAAAAAAAATCTATGTGCTTATATGGACAAAGGCAAAATTCAACTGAATAAAATGTTAAAAGGCAAAATTCTACTGAGTAAAATGTGAAGAACTATTGGCTTTATTCAAGGATTCATTAGTCGGGCAGTGTGTGATCTAGCAGACAGAACAGAGTTTGGGTGAGTTGTACAAAATGAAAGACTTTTCTAGGCTGAAGGGGGCAAGCAAAGAAGTCTCTAGCAAAGAGCGGGTTGTTTTGGCAAGGTCATGTTCCCATGGCTGACGTCAGGGGTCTGTTGGGTAGATTACCTCTCTAGTGCTCACCATGTAATTCCTCGTTCTCTGGTTCAAGGGTACATTCCCGGGAGGCTGGAACTGCACTTAGGTTAGGTGTTAAGTCTTGGTTTCCTAATGTGGGGCTTCTCATAAGTGACTCCATTTTGGATCTGTTGTCTTTTTTTTTTTTAACAGTATATATCTATGCTAATGTAATATACTGTTAGAAAATTAATTTTATTTAATATTTGCAATGTTCTGATGTTTTCTAATTAAAAACTGTCTTTGTTATTAATGATAAAATATGAAGTTAACCCTGTAACCTATGAGGCAGATATAACACACTCATAGAGTCACAAGGAGAAAATAGATATTACAATTTTTTGTACTAATTTAATGTTTTCTCTCATAATTACATCTTACATAGAGAAACAGCTTCATGTGTAGGGTAAATCAACAAAATAATAGATTATTTATAAAATTTATTGAGTGCCTATATGACAGGGACTGAGATATATAATTTTATTTATTGTATATTCAGTATTAAAATATTGAACCCATTCACATTCTCAAAGAATCTGAAAGACTGAGTGCTATTATTCATAAAAACAATTAAATGAAATGAAACCTATGATTTTCATCATCTCTAGCTAATATGGTAGGCCAATTATTGAATCCAGTCTCAATAAACTAAGCTAATAATTGCCAGAACTGGAATTAAAACCCATACCTATTTCTCTCCAAAGACTCTGTTTCCATAGCAGCAGCTTGCCTCTCTACCTTGCATTTACTTCTCTTTCCTCCTACTCTCTGCCCCCTGCCATGTATCTGTAGCTATTTGCAAAGTCTAAAATTAAATGGTGAACTTATAAATGTTGCTATTAAATATACCTATATATATAAAAGGCTAAGCAACTGGCTGACTGGCTGACCAGCCAGTAGGTATGGTGTGCACTGACCACCAGGGGGCAGACACTCAATGCAGGAGATGCTGAGCTGCAGTGATTTGGCAGCAGTGGTTCTCGGGTGATGTGCCCCGGAACCAGAGAGGACAGAGCTCGATTCCTCGCAGGGCCGCACGATTCTACCTCAGGCTGTGGGTTATATTGTTGCTGAGGCACTGTCGACCAGAATCTGGTTTACTGCACACTTAATGTTTGCATTCCACACCCTGTCCAACAGCAACTTTGCAGAGTGCCCTCTCACACTCCAGGACCCCTCAGGGGGTGTTGGAGAGCTGGTTTTGGCCCCAACCCCGCAGACCAGGCCAAAGGACCCCACCTGTCAGAGGGACCCCACTCACTCTGCAGACGTACTTCAAGCCCTGGCACTGCCCCAGGTACAGCTCACTGGGGAGGGACCACAGTAGCTTGGCTTCAGGGCATGTCCAGCCCGTCTTGCCCTGCCCCACCCTGCCAGCCACCTTCTAATTAATTTCCTTTCGATGTGCACGCATCTGTGCACCAGGCCTTGGTTTCTTTACTCTCTATAGAGGGCTTGCTGTTGGAATCTCAGCTGGGTGAATAGGCCTTGGCAATGTGGTCTGCAGACTTTTATCTCATTTCAGTGCACAGACTCTTATTTTCCCTTTGTTTCCAGGACCCCCACCTGTTTTGCATACCTATTGCTTGTTTAGATTAAAATATATCAGAGGTTTGAGAAATCATGGTGGGGGGTGGGCATAGAACATGTAAATGTGAACTGTAACGGTCACCTTCAGCAGGGAAAAGAAAACTTTGTTAGGAAATTAAATACACAAGGAAACTAAACAGTATTTCCATTAGGATTCTTGCTCCGCCTCATCCTGAAATTCATTTCCCAGGGCAGCTTCTTGGTCCTTGCAAACTGCCCTCGTGCTTCCCAGATCAGTGCTTGGACATATCAGGGTCTGGGCAAGTTAAACGATGCCCAGGGATCCTCAACACCTGACTCTCTCGGCAGCAGCTCAAGTGTTGACATCATGGACCCGCACAGTTTGCTCTTTCAGAGACTGCCTTTCTCTCACTCCAGCCAGATTGCCTCCCTCACACCAGGTTGGCCTGGTCTTTGTTTGGAAGCCAAGAGGCAAGATGCATTTGCTCTGACTGTCAATGACATGAAAGGGGCACAGTAACCTCATTCTCCATGGAATTTACATGTAAATGGACTTAACACAGGGGGTATGTCAGTTTCAAACAGGACACTTTTAGGATAGACACTTAGCATAATGCTTAGTATAATACTGAATTGAAAATGTTGTCTAAGAAAGGTTTATTAAGGTTATAGCCATTGATCTCTTGTTGAAAAAGCTCTCTTTCATCAGTGTTATCTCATCTATTTTTTTTTGTTTGTTTAAAAAATCTCTTTCACCTTCTTGCAATTTCCATGGTTATTATCACACCACAAATTAATAGAGATGTCAGGTATATTGTGTCCTTGGCTTTTTATAATCTTATTTCTTTGAACTTAGTGTCAATTGATTAGTGCCTTTTGACATTTTTACTTTCTTTCTCAAGCTTTGCTCTTTCGTGTCCTCACCCAGTGGCTGCACAGAATAAAATATAACCTCCCTTTTTGTGCTTTCATCCCAAGGGCTGACTTACAGATGCACCACTTAGGTATTTACAGTGTACTGATCCAAGGTGGTTAAAAACATGGCTCTGTTTTTATGAGCTTTTAATTCGCTTTTCTGACAATAGTAGATCATGGTTTGGGGTGTACTTCACACATGACTTGCTTTACAATAATTTGTGTACGTTTTTTATATCATCAGAAATTATCCTTATTTTCCCCATTTAATCATTTGGAAATTCAGTGGATAGTCCCATATGGGTCCTTACAGGAATATATGTAAGCAAGGTGTTTGGGAAGGCAGCTGCCATTGTTTCCCTCTGCTGTGTCCCTTCTTCCACTTGATTTTTAAATACAAAATGTGTCAAAATGGGTGGGAGAGAAGTAAACATTACTCATAGGCAATGGAAATGGAAAAATCTAGAGATTTTTTAGTAAAATCCTGAAACTATATGCTGGATATCAGAGTCCTCACTTTCCTATTTGGAGGCATAACTTTGGGGAAGTATTTGAAAGTGCTCATTGTTTTATGTTGATTGTCAAGTACAAATGTTAAAAAGAGAGAAAAACATCCCCTTTTCCCACTTGTGTCCTTCAGTGGCTGCGACTATGTGGGGTACCCCTGACTGAGTTGAGATGCCTCAACTTTTTAGAGTTTTGTGAGATGCGTGTTGTTTAACACGACTGCAGGCATTTTGGTGATGCTGCTGTTACATGGCTTTGCAGAGTTCCAGACCAACTGTGAACACTTGTGAGGTACCCCCTAACATCAGCGCCTATGTGGGTGTGAGCCGCCACACCATGGTGGAGTCTACCCTCTTACACCCAAGACAGAAAATAAAAATGTCAGCTCTGCATGAATCTGCTCACCTTATATTTTGGCTTTAGTTTCTATCCACAAGAAATATGGTTTCGCCACAATTTTGGTAAACTGGAAAACAAAAAATATTTTATGAAATTCTTCATTGAAACAATGAATAAATGAACAAAATTCAGTCTATTAACAAGCCTTTGAGAATGTATTTTTATGTGTCAGTTTTATAAATTCAGAGATAGACAATAATTGTTTTGTATATCCCGTGTTTAGTGATTTGTCAGTTGTTTCCTCTTAAAAATGCCCCTTTGACAAACAGTCATGTTTACATTGTTTACTGATTGATTGTGGTTTAACGATCCAGTGCTGACTGCGACAGGTGAGCCTTGCTCTGTTGTTCAGTTGTTACAAAGACCTTGTCGTTATTTATGATAGTCTTGTCTTCATTGTGTGAAACATCTGTCCACTCGTGGCAGTCAGTCTACCTAAAAAGTTTAGTACCTGGTGGTTCTCAGATTCTCTTTGGAACGTCTGTTGGATTCTATGCCAAAATATCAAAGTTTTGGGTTGTGTCTTTTTTTTTTAATTAATTAGATAGACTTTATTTTTTGACTATGTTAAATCCCCATTTTTAAAAACATATATTTGAAATACTGCACTATTGGGATTATAGAGTGGATGAGGAGTGGTATGTAATGACCTACTATTTAGATTTTACATGAAAAAAATGAATATGTTTATTAATTACACTGTTAAGTAATTACTAGGGTGAGGTATATTAAATACTGTGCTAATAGTCCAGTGGTTAGTTACTGACTGTTTAGGAACTTCGGTGCAGTAGGAGAGAGAAACAGGATAAATGCAAATGCAGATTTCCTCCCCCTTGGTCTCATGGGCACTAAGGGACCCCACTTTCACTGAGCAGACATCTCAGTGGAAACAGTGGTACTAACAGAAGTCTCACCCACAAACCTTGGTTGTCCTTCATGGACATTTGACAACGGGATTTTCGATTTTGCTGATGAACTTCAAGCTGTGTTGAGCAACAAACTTGATAGAACTGGGTTTCATTAATTTCATGTGTGGATTGAAGAAATAATTAAGGGATTTCATTTACTCCATTCCAGTTGATTTACGGCAAAGGGTTTATTTTTAAAGATCTTTATTAAATGGCATATCATTTTGCTTTTGGTATTTCACACATTGAAAATCCTCCTTTCTGTTCTTAATGAGAAAGGCTTTGTTCTCTACATGAAGCTCAGACTGCCCTTTGACTGGAGATGGCTATAGCTTTAGTGCTGGCTATTGCTGTGTTTCTATGGAAACGGCAGGACTCTGAGGTATAGAGGTTTTGTCCAGCAATGCACAGTGATAGCCAATCAGTTTCTTTCCATAGTCAACTCATCAGCATGTAACTGTGGTTCTCCAAGGAATCCATGTACAATGCCATTAATTTTCCCCTAAGTGCCCTATATGTATGCAGCAGGCATTTTGTATCTAATCAGTATCATTTACTATTAGTGTTATTTTAAAAGATGATGTGATAAATACGGAATCAATATTTACCTGGAGAATTCTCTATTTTCCTATCAGATAAAAACATTTCCTTAAATGTGAATGTTGGGATTTTCTTTTCTTTTTTAAAATATATTTTATTGATTTTTTTACAGAGAGAAGGGGAGAGGGATAGAGAGCTAGAAACATTGATGAGAGACAAACATCAATCAGCTGCCTCCTGCACACTCCCACTGGGGATGTGCCCGCAACCAAGGTACATGCTCTTGACCGGAATTGAACTTGGGACCTCTCAGTCTATAGATCGATGCTCTATCCACTGAGCCAAACTGATTAGGGCGGGATTTTATTTTTCAATTTGCAACCAGTCTATGCCAAATGGGTCCTCCTATTTTCTCTATTTACTGTAAAGATCCTATATAATAAAAGCCTAACATGCAAAGCAATCAAACGGTGGAAAGACCAGTCACTATGACATGTACTGACCACCAGGGGGCAGATGCTGAATGCAGGATCTGCCCCCTGGTGGTCAGTGCATTCCCAGGCTGACCAGGATGAGCGGCTGCTCCCACAGAGGGTGCGTCCACAGCCAGTTGGCTGACTGGAATGAGCCATGCTACCACAGTGGGCCAATCCCTGCAGGCCATGACTCCCCACCAGGGCACGAATCCTGTGCACCAGGCCTCTAGTGCAATAATAAGTCTGGTAATAACTTCACTGCAGGCTTTTTGTTCTAGTCAAGGCTCTAAGTGTATGAGAATAGAGATTTGTTCCACTGAGTCCTGAAAGGTGTGTGCCGATCTTATTCCTTGACATGGCATAATGATGGTAGTGATAATCAGCCTGACATAGGAAATGGATCTGAAGACCCAGCAACTGTTTTTTTATATGTCAGACAGCTGGTCAACCTTTGGTCATCTAAGCTGATGGAGAATGTCCAGAGAGATGTGTGGCATCTCCAGCGACAGGTCATTGGAAGAGAACTTTTTGAATGAAAATGTACAAATGGAAGAGTATTGATAATTAAATAATCATAAAAGGATTTTAATATGCTGATTTATTCCAGTGCCCTCGTCAAGACCTGAATTATTGACCAGGGTTCAAGGGAAATTCAAGATGCCTCGATCTGTAAGCACATTACTCTGTATTAATTGGACTTCCCCTGCTTCCATTTGACTTCTGAATACTAGATACTTATGTCTTCTCCTGTGATGACTGTATTTCCTTCTTTAGCTCTCCCTTCACTTCTTTTTCAGTCTATTACAAGTAGGTAGAAAGATTAAATATGGAGAGCTCTGAGTGACTGTAATGGAGAAAAGGATAATAGATTCTAACCCCAAAAGGATGTGCAAAGCAAGACTAGAATCTGTTCCATTTGATTTCTCCTCCTTTTATCTTTACTTTTGTTTTTCTTTTACTCTTGGTCCCCAGAGGAAGTATGTGGAAGCCAGTTAGAAGCCTGCAGCTTGAAATCCGGCACAATGACAGGTAGGCAGCCGGCCAGTCTAAACAGGGTGGCCAGGGTGGGGACAGGTGCATGCCAGTTCCCTACAATCTGCCGGGGACATTTCTGGTGGCACGAGCTCTGGCAGGTCTCCTTGACACTGAGAGATAGACCACTGCAAGCAGCTGGTAAACATGCTGTCTCATAGTGCTCTTCATCCTTCCTATCCCCTGGGCTTTTAGCCTTTTCTGGTGCTTCTATTCCAACCAGAGCCTCTTTCAAAATGGCTCTTGCTCAATACCCATCTTTCTCTTCCCATTAAAAACTGGCATTTCATGAGGATAAGTCCAGGAGCAATGTCCCACTGCATTACTTGGTAACAGGCTGTGATTGACATGTGTGCTGACCCCCTAGGAAGAGGATCGTGTCTACAGACCCAAGCGGTGTGTGGGAAACGCCATGAGGAAGATATTCTCTCTCTTCCTCTGGGTTGCCCTGAGAAGATCAACAAATGTGTACTGAACAGAAGAATAAGAGGAGAGGAAGCGCCTAGTAAAGCACAGGAGAACAGGGCAGACACGAGAATCCGAAATCAGTCTGGTGGCCTCTTATATCAATAAACATTCATTCAGATTAATGATAATAACAAAATTAACTTAAAATTTTAAAGCAAGGAATATCAGGTTGTCACTGACATTTTGTGTCTGTGGGATTGATACGATGATGGCAAGGGTAAAGCTGATTTAATTTATTCAGAGCAGCAGGGACATGGGTGTTGTCTGCCTTGTTTACTATGTACATATGATTTCTCTCTCCATAACCAGTGCTTGAGAGCAGTCCTGAACATTTTGAGTCAAGGAATAAACAAATGATTTTAGTGCACTGTAATCCCGGCCATTGTATTTCTTTTTATTTGAGTTTGTTTTTTGTTTCTTTTTTCATATTTTCATTCCGTTTGGTCTAGAAAATATTAGCTGTTTATGAAAAATCATAAAACTAAAAATGAAAATATTTAAGGCACTAAAAGACCAGAAATAATGAGAGTGACAAAATCCAATTGGAGTTTTTGAATTTATAAAAGGTTTTTTGTATTAATTGCGGGTTGGGAAAGAACAGAAGTAAAAGTAGCAAAAGTTGGGAGGTTATTAGCCAACATCAAGGTGATAAAAGTTAGAACAGAAAAAAAATAAATCTTAAAACACACACACACATAAGAGTAAACAAAAATTTTATATTTGGGAGAGCTAACTTCTAGATATATATCTAGAAAAAAAATCTAGATATTTTCAATAAGTATTTTTAATTTTTTTTTTTTTACTTTTGTTGCCTACCATTTTGTTCTTGTTCTTTAGAAAGCAAGGCAAGCAGTTCTCAGTATTGGTGAATAAGGGATGTTCCATGGGTGAAGTCACAGGGAAAATCAGTCTGTAATAGATGAGACCTTTTGGAGAAGTTACGTATAGAGATTAAAAGCAATCCCTGAGCATGTGTGGACATCATGGCTGAGGCACTGACAGAAAGAGAGGTATTAAAGATGCAACAGGGCAGAGGTGTGGAGTGGGGTCATGGTCAAGGTGGGAAGGATCTGGACTCAGCAGGGGTGTCAAAGTCAGTCTTCAGAGACAGGACCCACATAGGAAAGCTCTGAAGGGGAAGAGTATCTCCTGAAAGCTCGGCTGTAATCATCCAGTGAGACGAGAGCATAGAGTGCAGAGAAGAGAGTGTGAGTGATGAGCCCGGCATGATGGTTCTGGTCTGCTGGTATCTACTCATCAGACACAGGCTCAGCACCCATGGGGTCAGACTTGAAATATGGAGATGGACTTTCAAAACTCTCTAGATTCCTCCCACTGGGGGAAAATGGGAGAGTCAAGAGTCTAACACATGTTTCCAGGAGTTTAAAGGTTAGCTCATGGACGGTACTTTTATATGAAACCCTATCACCAAGGCAACAACAAAGAACGCTGCAGGACTCCTCAAGAGCATCATTGTGCCACGGCTGACGCCATTGGCCAGCCATGTATTGATTTGATGGGGCGTGAGGGAAATCTAGTTGATTTCATGAAACATTCTTCTATTTAAAAATCAAATGTGAAAAAGATTTCTTCTGAGAAGGTAGTTCTTCTGCACTGTGCTTATTTTCTGATCTGCGGGCAGGGGATTTGTAGAAGCCCTCCGAGGTGGAACAGTGCCGAGCCCAGGCAGGGTTTTGGGTTTGGCAGACACTCCCTGGATGTAATGCAATCCCAGTCTCCTTGGCTAGGATGCAAGCAGTGTCACGTATAGAGACGTCACCT
This sequence comes from Murina feae, assembly GCA_004026665.1. NCBI lineage: Eukaryota > Metazoa > Chordata > Mammalia > Chiroptera > Vespertilionidae > Murina > Murina feae. Next base: position 40,779 of record PVJC01000753.1, read on the forward strand.
TCCTGTCCCCCACAGAAGCGTCACCTCGTTACAGCATATGTAGCTCTCTTCTGCCAAGAAGGGGGCAGATTGGGAATCTTGCCTTTCCAAGAGCTGTTTCCATCCATAGTTCTTCATCTTCTCTGTCGATTCTTTACCTTCTCTTAAAAGAATGCTGTGTCTTCAGGAGACCCACAATGTGCCTGGTGCATTAAACCGTCTTGGTAGATTCTACTTCAGGAAACTGTCCTAGACTCACTTATTATTTAGTATACAAAGAAAGAAAAGAGAGAAGAGAAGTCCTCACCACCTACAATATTTCTTTTTGTGCTCTGAGAAGCAGAAGTGGGAAGCCAGTAGTGTGGTTCATTAATTGCTAGGAAAGGTTATGATTTTGGGGGCGAACACAGAGGGAAAGGGAGAGTGGGCACATGGTGCTCTAACACATGATTGACTAGAACTCATCAATGGTAAGTACCATATTTTCCGACGTAGAAGACGACTTTTTAACCCAGGAAAATCTTGTCAAAAGTCGAGACAAAACTGCTGAAATGGTAGAAATGGTAGAGGGAGAAAGTAGAGGAGGTAGTTGGGTCACTTCTCTCACTAGCCTTCTCGTTATTTGAGAAGATTTTTGAGACTTTCTTGGGTTAAAAAGTCGTTTTATATGCCAGAAAATACAGTAAATGAGGTGAATTTAAACCTACTAAATTGATACCTTAAAGACAACCAAGTACAACTGAATTGGAAAAAGAGAAAAATGAAGCTAGTGACCAAAACTCAACTGGTTAGTGTAAACTGAAATTGCTTTAATTGAAACCAGCCATATAATTTGGATTGACATTCTTTCTGATGTATTTTCCCCAGACACAGGCTTGTTTTACCAAGCTCTGTTTTCCTAACAAAATAGGACCTGCTGCTCCTCAGAATCTGTTACCTTGGCAAACTTTTCCCCCTTGTCTGTAAAATTCAAGGGATAAAGTCAATGAAAACACTATCCCCAATTTCTAATGATTTTTGAAAGCATTTTCATTAAATGAAATATTATAGGAGACCACAGGATTATATATTCTTGTCTGATATCTGATTGTTTTAATTAAAAGAGGAATATTTGCTTGTAAAACAAAATCCCATGAACTTACAAGGCTGCTGTGGGAATGGGAAATTAAACAGATTTATAGTCAAATAAATATATAAAAATAATACACTAGATTAACTGTTAAGAAAAAGTTAAGTTCATTTAAAAGGAAAAGCACTGGACACCTTGATTTTGATTAGGGGTGTTGGAAGAGAGTTTGGAGAACATAACATGGCTAGAAGTTTGAAAGATGATTTAATAGTAGCTTAGGTGAACAGCATTTGGGAAGATTCTAGGACAGTGTGGTGCAGGGAGGATGCTAAAAAAAAGTTTTTTGTTGGGGAATAAGTCTGCTAACACTAACTGTAGAACTTCACGGAGTATTGATTATAATCCATTAAAATCAAGAGTAGCTGAGGACTTGTAAAACTGAAAACTTTTCGCTGGGGGAAAAAAATTCAAGGTTTTCTTTGGGTACACAGAAGACTTTTTAGAGAAAAAAAACCTGCCTGTTTTCTGATAATAGCAAATCTATTTCCTTAAGAAATCAACATTTCTATTTTAAGTTTATCATAGAGACATAGAATGTTTTGTTTCACACTGTGATGTGAGGAGTTTATAACTGAATGGCCTTGGGTTATTCTACGCCATTGCATTTTATTCCCTAGGTAAACTACACTTAATGAGGCCACATTGCAAAAGTCAAGAAATTGACACATCGTTGACTAGAAAGTGAAATTAATTTTCTTTGGCCATTAAGTAAGTTATGCTCTATTTAAAACCTCAAAATGTTAGTAATATTAATAAAAATAATATGACTTATTATTAAATAAACTTAAACAGCACAACTTAAAACAGCATCCATTTTTAACATACTTGTTGAGATATAAATCACATATCAGAACATTCACCCATTTAAAGTTTACAACTTGGTGTTTTCAGTATCTATGTAGGCAGAGACATAATCATATAATAGACCTGAAACCTTCACCACAATATAATTTTAGGACCATTTTCTCTTTTTTAAAAAACAAATATTTTTATTGACTTTTAGAGAGAGAGGAAGGAAGAGGGAGAGAAAGAAAAACATCCAATTGGATCCCTCCTGCACACTCTCCACCGCGTATGGAGGCCATAAACTGGGTATGTGCCCTGACTGGGAATTGAACCGGTGACCTTTCAGTGCATGGGATGATGCTCAACCAACTGAGCCCCACTGGCCAGGGCAGTACCTTTCCTTTATCCCAGAAAAGGGCACCTCTCATTAGTAGCTGCCTCCTCCCTGTCCTCTCCCACTCTCCAAACAGGGCAATCACTAATCAATCTACTTGCTGTCCTGGAGATGGCACCCCGATTTTAAAGGGGTGGTCTGCTTTGTTTTCTAGTCCTGGTGTTCTGGTATCTGAATTAGGCCCCTCCTGGTTGTAGGGAAACAAAAAGGAATGATACTTATGTCTGGCCAGCCGTAGGGATGTTAAGATGTTCTCTTTTTGTTTGCCCAGCTATAATTGCTTCCCCACAATTCTTTGTTTTTTAATCTGGCAGCTTTTTATAATAGACATGAATATCATTTTATCTGCCCAGAAATGTGTACTTAGATTCAAACATTTAAGTCCTGTATTACATTATAGTCGGACTAATGTCCTATATTGATTTCAATCAAAGCTTAAGTAATTTTCATAATAAATATAGCAGTAATCAATAAAAAGAATAACAAATTGGTACTAAACATAGTGAATTTACTCCTAGGACTTCAATGCTTGGGATGTAGTAAATGTTTTTGAGGGAATGAAGGAAAGAAAAATATATTAAGGAAATATGCTAATTAACCGGGACACTGTAAAGGGTCGACTGGACAAAAGGAGGTTGTATGCACAGGATCGGGGGTGGAGTGGCAGGGGCCTCCGTGCACCTGCACTGGGGGAGGGTCTGATCAGCAGCCACTGTGGCTGCTTCAAGGGCCAGAGGGGGAGTGGATGGCACCGTGTGATAAATAAAAATATGGCAAACTGGTGATATATGGATAATATAACATACATTATTAATAGAAACTGTGGATGGTCATTCCTTTTGTAGCTCATAATATTAAGCAGCATCTCTGCACTCAGTTAAGCACTCAGCACACTCTGCTTAATGTTTTACTAGGCCACTTACCCTGCATGGCCTCAGGAACGCCCTTTCAATGGAATGAGCAGGTGACCTCAAGTTGCAGGCTCAAACTTGAGAATTCGAGGAGGGAAGGTAGTAGAAGCAATGAGTGACATTTCAGGAACATTTATTGGAGGTAGAATACACGTCCAGTCAGAGTCCCCATGCACCTACCTACTCCCACTGTTCTACTTCTGTGTTTTCTGTGGTACTTAGGGGCCTGCTCCTACAGTGCCCCTCATTGTTTCCTCAGTGCCACTGAAAACACTGCCCTTTCAGCGTATTTCAGGAAAGCTTTACATTTGAGAGAAACATGAACATGAAATAAACTCTTCTACAAACAAACACAGTCAAATCAATTATCTATATAAATAAAAGGCTAATATGCAAAGTGTGCCCTCGGGAGTTTGACCGCACATGTGATGTCAGGGGAGCATCAGGTGCCTGAGGGAATTCTAAGCCCACAGGCAGCCACTTACACTCCAGGAGCCTGTGGTCTCCCATGGAATTCAAAGTTTAGTATTGGACAGGTAAGAAATTATTACTGTTGTTTATCATTACTACAAATGTTAAACTAATTTAGATTTCATACATTTTCATTTTCTGCAGAGAGGAAGATGCATATTATTCAGATGAGTTCTATTCTTTTAAAAATTTTATCAGTATGTTGTTAATGATCCTATATAATAAAAGGGCAATATGCAAATTGACCCTAATGGCGAATGTCCAGGAATGACAGGTTGCTGTGACATGCACTGACCACCAGGGGACAGATTCTCAATGCAGGAGCTGCCCCCTGGTGGTCAGTGTGCTTCCACAGGAGTGCCGGCTCATGGCTGGTCAGATCAGCAGTGGGGGCGGGAGCCTCTCCCACCTCTGCAGCAGCACTAAGGATGTCAGACTAATGGCTTAGGCCTGCTCACCACGGAGAATGGACCTCAGCCATTAGTCGGATATCCCCTGAGGGGTCCCAGACTTTGAGGATGCAGGCTGGGCTGCAGGACACCACCCCCCACCCCTGTGCATGAATTTTCATGCACTGGCCTCTAGTTAGATTATAAATTTCCAAGATATTTATTCCAAAGTTTGAAATCTGTCACCTGCTACTTACTGATGGTAAGATAGATGTAAACAGTGAAAAGCCTAGCTTTTGTGGGTAAATATTTACCTGAAATATTGGTGTAAGGATCTTCTAAGAAATACAATGTTCAATTATAGGAACGTAATCATCCTTTCATTTATTTGGCACAAGTTTACTAAGGTCATATTGTGCAGCAGCATAGTGTTATGTTCGTGGGCTCCTACCTCAGTGTAGGACTTAGCTGTTGACGTTGAAAGCATGCCTCTACTTCTCCACACAAAATTCTGTCAGTAATTTCAGGACAATAGGAGTACTCTCCTCAGAAGTTCCTACGAGGGTTAAGATTAAGATGACCAGATGTCCCACTTTTGGCAGGACAGTCCCTATTTTTAACAGTTTGTCCCGCGTCCCGCAGCATTTTAAAAAAGTCCCGATTACTCTTTGTAATATTTTAAGTAATAATAAAAAGAAAAGAAAAGAAAAAAGAAGAAAAGAAAGACACCTCCCCTCCCCCGGTCAATGGTGTACCGCTTTAAATCTGGTCACCTTAGTTAAGATGCTTGATAAACTGGGATAAGTGGGTAATGACAGTGAAACAAGTAGACAGAGCCTGGTAACTGTAGGGACGGGAGCTATAAAGGGACAAAAGGGAAGCTTCTCTTGTTCAAAACCCATGGTTTTGTGCTTCTAAATTGAGTGGTTTGGAGCCCTGTCAGCTTTTACGAGGAAATGTAACAGTAACTTGTTTTTTATTATGTTGAGTTTAAGGTCCCTGTGGATATATTGGAGCAGAAAATAGACAGTTCTGATTCTTAGGAGACAGCCTACACTACAGCAGGAAATTTGAGAGCTATAAGCAGATAATTTGCAAAATTGTGAAAATAGATGACGTCATGGAGAAAAGGGGCAACGTGGGAAGATGATAGAACCAGCAACATTTCCATTGTGGGACAGGGAAGGGAGACAGAAGGCGGGTACGAAGTTGAGAGAACGGAGGAGGCCTGGGAAGGAACGAGGTTGATGAAGAAAAGTAAGGGAAGATTTTCAAGAAAGCAAAGGCAGGGGTGTCAGATGCTGTGGAAACATCAAGTCAGAGAACTGAGAAGCTTTCCATAGAGTTGGACTGTAGTGACTCTGCATGGCCTCAGTAGAGCCCTTTCAATAGAATGAGCAGGTGACCTCAAGTTGTAGGGTCAAACTTGAGAATTTGAGGAGGGAAGGTAGTAGAAGCAATGAGTGACATTTCAGAAATATTTACTGGAGGTAGAATACACTTCCAGTCAGGGTCCCCATGCACCTACCTACTCCCACTGTTCTACTTCTGTGTTTTCCATGGCATTTAGGGGCGTACTCCTACAATGCCCCTCATCGTTTCCTCAGTGCCACTGAAAACACTGCCCTTTCAGCATATTTCAGGAAAGCTTTACATTTGAGAGAAACATGAACATGAAATAAACTCTTCTACAAACAAACACAGTCAAATCAATTATCTATATACTAGGGGCTCGGTGCACAAAAAATTAGTGCACTCAGGAGGTCCCTCAGCCTGGCCTGTACCCTCTCGCAGTCTGGGACCCCTCTGGGGATGTCCACCTGCTGGTGTGCCTGCTCAGCCTAGGTGAGGGGCTGATGGCTGTTTGCAGGCTGGCCAAGCCCCCCAGTGTGGACCTTCACCCCATTTGGGTGTGGCCAGCCTGGGTGACGGGCTGAGGGCCATTTTCAGACTGCCCACAGGCCCTTCAGGTTTTGGGTCCCTACTGGGGTGCCTGGGCAGTCTGGGTGAGGATCTGAGGGGCGTTTTCAGGCTGCCCACAGCCCCTTCAGGTTTTGGGTCCCTACTGGGGTATCTGACCAGCCTGGGTGAGGGGCTGATGGCTGTTTTCAGGCTGGCCAAACCCCCCAGTGGGGTCCCTCACCCCATTGGAGTGTGGCCAGCTTGGGTGCAGGCTTGAGGGCCGTTTTCAGGCTTTCAGGCTACCCACAGTTCCTTCAGGTTTTGGGTCCCTACTGGGGTACCTGGCCAGCCTGGGTGAGGGGCTGATGGCTGTTTGCAGGCTGGCCAAACCCCCCAGTGGGCACCCTCACCCCATTGGGGTGTGGCCAGCTTGGGTGAGGGCCTTAAGGCTGTTTTCAGGCTTTCAGGCTACCCACAGCTCCCATTGACCCAATGTTCCAGCAAGGCTGGCTGGAAGCAGGTTTCTGGGGTTTATTTATCTTCTATAATTGATACACTGTTCCTTTAAGCCGAGGCCTAGGCAGGTAACGAAGCCTCCTGTTGGCTTCAGCTCCGAGACTTCTATAATTGAAACAGTGTTGCCTTAGTAGACTTCTAGGCAGGCAGTTTCCTCCATCGCTGGTGCAATGGAAGCCTCCTGTTTGCTTCAGCTCTGAGGCTTCTATAATTCTAACAATGTTGCCTTAGTAGATTCTAGGCAGGCAGTTTCCTTCATCACTGGTTCAACGGAAGCCTGCTATTTGCTTCAGCTCTGAGGCTTCTATAATTCCAACAATGTTGCAAGTATGTTGCCTGGAGCCGGGAGAAGCCCAACCACCTAGGCAGACAGCTTACTCTTGGTTCAATGGAAGCTTGCTGTTTACTTCAGCTTCGTGACTGCTGGCCTCCGTCTTGGCTGGGTTAATTTGCATACAGCCTCTCTGATTGGCTGGTGGGCATGGCTTAGGCATCCCGTAGAAACGGTCAATTTCAATATTACTCCTTTATTAGATTAGATATAAAAGGCTAATATACAAAGTGCCCCCTCGGGAGTTTGACCTGAAGATGGGGAGTTCACTCGCTCATTTGACAGGTGCTGACCACCAGGGGCAGCATGGAATGAAGGGAGGCCTTGGCGGGCAGCCACCAGCTGGGGAAGGGGGGCCCTAGATGGCAGCTGGAAGGCCCTGTTCAGCTCTGATCGCCGGCCAGGCCTAGGGACCCTACCCTGCACGAATTTCATGCACCGGGCCTCTAGTAGTAAAATAAAAATGAAACAGAAAGATCTTTCTAATCTATCAGCTGTTTACCTCTCTGCATAGAGATATACACGAAGCCATATTCTTCCACCTCCAAACTGTTCCAGGGCTCCAAATACATTACTACTGAGCCTGTTAATCCAGCTCTTTTTATTCCAGGGCCTCCATGGGAAAAGGACTACAGGAAACAGACAGTGAGAGATTGCCTCGTGCCACAGGGGTTCCCTGTGGCCCTTGCTGGTCTTTCACTCTGTGTTTCACACAGAAATTCCTTCCAATGGTGGTAACTAAGAACGTTCAGCTATTGGAATCCTATCTGTAATGTGCATTTAATGCTGATTCTTTACAAATTTAAATAAATATCAAGTATCCAAAAATGTGTAGGGGCAGAATGCTTTAAGACTCATCTCCCCATGTGCATTACTTATATTATACAATTAGGAATTTTGTAGGATTTCTGCCTTAAATTAAATATATTATGAAACAGAACAGTAGCCATTTTGTAATTTTCGAGTGTTAGATTAGATCAGAGCATCAAACCATGTTTGATATGGTAATAAATTATTAGCCTGTCCTTCCTAATGTCCTAAAATTTTACTTCAACTGATAAAAACTGTGTTTTAAAGATGTTTTCAAATATATTTTTTAAATATATTTTTAAAATATATTTTCCGTATATTTGTCTTAGCAAGCTATTGGTCAAATCATTTCTAAAAGTTCACTTTGTGTACTGTATAGGGCTACATTGCAGAAAAGTCCTATGACGTCACGGTGGCCAAACCCACTGGGAGGAGCCAGATGGCTCAGGCTCCCAAGCTTCACCTAAGCGACTTTGAAGCATCCTTTTACGACCTGAAGAATTAGGTGTTTAATGTTATAGGGTTATTTACTTCTAAAAATGCAGCTCATGAATGGCATTAATTAAGGAATGTCAGCTACTTACCCACCTCTGCATTTCATATGTGACACATTTCCCCAGGGCAGGTCGTTAGCACCTTCCACTCACACTTTCTCATTAGCATCCATCCTCCTGGCATTGGGAGTTGCAGGAATTAAACTACGGACCCTGGTGATGGGGGAGCTTAGGACATTTCTTTCTAGGAATAGACATACTGTGTGTGTGCAGAGAGTATGGCAGATTTTCCTGCCTGAGACCTTTGAAGGAAACCTCTGTTCATTGATAGATGTTTGACAACATGCATCTAATTTATTACTATTTATAAGTGAACTAGAGGCCAGATGCACAAAATTTGGGCAAGGGGCTTGGCCCTTGCAGCCACGGTGGCTGCCTCAGCCCTCACAGGCCCGGCTTCATCCAGAAGGTCGTCTGGAAGGACGTCTGGTCTAATTAGCATATTATGCTTTTATTCTTATAGATGGTTATAGATATGTATAAACTAAATGACCCAGCGTAAAATTTTGCGAGGAGAAGGGGGTAAAAGGAAATACAGACATACCCGTTTTTAAATGCAGGCGAGGGACTTCATGGGAAGGGCCAGAAGTTGTGCTGTGGATGGGAATGCATTCAGGCCCCGGGCTGCAGCTACGCCTCCCGTGATGCCTGCTCCAGGCTTGCCACCTCCTCAAATTATGGCAGTTTTGTACTGAAACGGCTTTTTAATTAAAGCAAAGACTGCTAGGCTTCCACACTAAGCTGCGCGGTCTTAAAATTAAGATTGTAAAAGTCAATCTTTCATCCCCTCCACCTATATCTCTTATGTCTAAAGCAAATAGCATATGGTGTGTAGGGAGGAGAGGGGTGTAGAACCCATCTGGAAGGAAAACTCATGGAATTTCCTTGACTTATTCTCTGCATACTGAATTACAGTATGAATTTGTAGCTCAGTTTTAAAAGGGGAATTGCATTTAGAATAATGATCTCCACATTGATGTTTATCTACTTGTCCGATATAGAACAAAGTGTTTAGAAATCCTCAGACTACTGACCGACTCTCCCAACCCTGGCTCTCTATTTTTGGTTTCTTTGGCCCCGTTTGGGCCTGTTCACTGGCTCCTTCCCGGGCACCTCTGAGGTGTGCAGGCCAGGAGAGCTGCGGCCTTGCCTGCTGATCCAGTCTGCATTTAGTCCACTTGGGATGATTGCAGGAAGAGATATGGAAGAGATTCTCTCATGGTAGTGTCACCAACAAAGGCAAGATGGTTGTCCTGGCAACAAGACGCACTGGCATCTCCAGAAGAATTGTGGGTGACGGCCAGTGAGAAGCTGTGAGCAAACCAGCTTTATTTCCAGGCGGGGTGGCCAGGAGGTGCTGTGGGATTCTATTGCACCGGAGCAGAGAACACCTCCTATCTCACACCATGTCCCTAAAACGATGGGTGCCCCAAGGTGATACCTGGAATTCTTTCTGCCCACCTGCCTCCTCGGAGCCCAGCCTTAGCCTGTCCTCTTTCTTTGTGCCATTGCTCTTGTCCTGTTTTGATCTTAGGAATGGTCCTTCAAATATTGTTTGCTTAGTTATTGCTCATCGTCTCTTTGCCACATTCCAGGATGTAAGACCCACGGGGCAGGGATATTGGTGTTACTCAGCAATGTGATAAATTTGATTAGGGCGGTGCCGCTCAATAAATATTCATTAAGTGAGTAAAAAAATATTAGAGTTGTTGGTGGTGGAGGTGGTGTTATTGCAGCAGAATTCTACACTCAAACTTTTCGGGTGGCAATGTCAGGGATAACGAGAAAGCTGTGTCGATGTGGTTAAAATAGTCCTTCGAGGGCGCCTCAGGCACGGAAAGGAGAGGAGGTTGAAATCCCACAGTTTCTTCTTATCGCAGAGGCTTCCAGGGCGGGTTTCCTCAGAGGCACATTGCAAACGTCACCTCCCAAGAGCCCCCTCGGCCACCCATTTTTCATGAGACTCAACTGTTCCTTGTGTGGACCAGGTGCTGCCAGGGGTGGATAGCAGTGAGCCAGTGAGGGGGAGACAAAAGCCCCTGTTCCATCAACTGGCGTCTCAGCCATGGGAGATAGAAGAGTGAAGAAGTAGGCAGTCATCAAAAGATCACGGTAGCGGTAGCATAAAGAAACCAAGAACGGAAGGAAGAATAGGTGATTCCCAGGGTTAGGGGAGGGAGAAGGTGACAGGGACATCCCACTGAGGTCACATCTGAGCAAGGGTGTGAAGGATGTCAGGGACTGGCCCAGGTGGAAATCAGGGTGTTGCCTTGCGCAGAGGATCTCCATGTGAAAGGGTGCCTGCTGGGGCTCCAGGCCAGGGCACCAGTAGTAGGAGTCACTGGGGTTTGTTGGGCGCCTTGCTGGATTATGAGCACCTTGAAAATAGAAGGAAGTCTTACTTGTACAGAGCTGAGTACTCAGTATACTATACTGCCCTCAGTGAGTGCTGTTAAATATCCCCAAACCTGCTCTCCCATGCTTCATTTTCCTAGTTTCAAAATTTTTAAGTCAAGCCAGCATTTGCAATAAGTAAGCTTGTAACTGGCACATATTTCACCAAGTATTCAAACACTCTCCTTAAAACCATGCTTTCTCTCATTTTGCATTCAAACAAAAAACGCAAGCGCTAGCATGCCTTCCTGTGACTATCAATAGTAGTAAAATGCTTCCTGGAGTCAGTTTCTGCCTAATGTCATTTTGATTAATAATTAATATTTGCAATTATTTTTTTATCTATGCACTTGATAATAAATTTATTTTAAGGAAAAAAGCATTTTTATGAAAGTACAACCTATACCATTTTTTGACTCTAAACCCATGAATGCTCTCCTAACAAAAGCATGCAAATGTATCTTGTAATTAATCTAATTTGCATATTTTGCTGTTTTTAACTTATTACAATTAGTCCATGAGTAACTTTTAAATAGTAATGTTATTCAGGGATGCCAGGAAGCATACTTGTTAAGTCTGAAGGCTCTTTTGCTAGAAGTTTTCACTTGGTGAATTTAGCTGTTTTTCAGGATACTATTTAAGATTTATTTTACTTCAATAACATAAAAGTAATTTTATAAAGGCAAAGCTATCTTCTTTATTATAGCATTTTAATTATTTCTAAAGATATTACAAATTAAGCTGAGCGTTGATACTGTTTGGTGCACCAGAAGACAATCAATTGGTAACAAGAGGTCAATCTAAGAAGATGAGTAAGACAGAGTTTCTTATGCCAAGATGCTAAGTTGGTTTATTCACATTGACAGACGCCGCCTCCTAAGAGTCCTTTCTGTAAGTCATTGCTTTAGTCTTAGGGAATTTGTGGGTGAAATCCACCAGATTGAGTGTAGAAAGAGGTGTGATTGCCTTTCTATTTTTATGCTGGCCTATTTTTACATGGCTTTTATGCACACTCTGTTTATCTTCCAGCCCATTTGTTCTTGGACTTATAAATAATACAGGTTTCTAATTTGTATTCTACTTTTGGTTAATAATTCTTATTTGTAAAAAATCTTAGTGGTAATATCTATGCATTCATTATATTCATTACAGTGTGTTTGTCCTCAGGAACTAAAAACGGGCCACATAATGACAATAATTAGGAATAACAACCCCTTTTTGCTTCCTAAATTAGACAGAATGCGAGGCCAACTCTGCGATAAGTATGGTCAATTCCTCTTCACAAGACCTCTAAGATTTTTAAATTCTGAAAATCTAGGCCCATTTGTTTTGAATTTTTCTGTTTAATTCCCAAATTCACTCTTCACTCTATAAGTGCCTGGAAGGTTTTCTTGGCATAAAAATAGGTATTGCTATTAATTCTAGATTTTAGAAACAAACAAACAAAAAAATATGCTAAAGTAATGGAAAACTCCAGAAGGATATTCTTTGAAAACAATTTTTTTATAAAACGTGCTAAGTGACCCATGTTTTAAGAAATAGAATCGATGGCATTGTTCTGGACAAAGATAAATAGTGTTTCATAACAGTTCGGGAGACATTCAATCTGGCTTAGCGATTATTGGAAGCCTTAGTAGTGAGAAAGCGTTCTTATACATGAATCAAGCTCAAAAGTGTAATCCAGCCTCGGAAAGAAACATTTTGGCTGACCTCAGGTTGGGATTTCCAACACAGAAACAGGATACAGAGTAGTTCACCTGATGTAAGCATCACAGCATCACCTTTTTAAAGTGAGGGACTGACTGCATTTGAAATTATTGCACATAGATTTTGGAACCTGGAAAACTCACAAAGATTGACAGCCTTGGATAAAACATTCCTGCATAGAAACAATCAGCAGCAGGGGCTGAAGCATTCCCGCTGATGCCTGTTGGGATGTGTGTTAGGAAGGAGAACACCATGACAAGGGAACAGCGTGCGACTGTGAGCATAAATTGCAGTGAGAATGGAAGGATTATAAGGTAAAATGGTGGTGCTGGAAATGGCAAGGAAATGTTGCATTAAGGAAGAAAAGATTGGACAAAAAAAATTAAAAAACTAAAGCAACTTCACTTTGGATTGACCGTAGGCAACAAAAGAGAGGAATTTAATCAAAGTGCACTTTATTTTTTTTCAAGTTTGGGATGATGGAAATCAGTTTGCGATGATAAAAGTTCAGCTTGGGAAATTTGAGTATATGACATACTGCACAGGGATTCGGGTGTTCGGGATGAAAGATTAAACAGAAATTCCATTAATACTATTGTAATGGATGACATTTTCATCTTTTATATTTTTAAATATGTTTTTATTTATTTCAGAGAGAAAGGGAGAGGGAGAGAGAGTAACATCAATGATGACAATCATTGATTGGCTGCCTTCTGAGTGTCCTCTACTGGGGATCGAGCCCACAGCTTGGGCATGGGCCCTGACAGAGAATCAAACTGTGACCTCCTGGCTCATGGATCAACACTCAATCACTGAGCCACACTGGCCAGGCCATTTTCATCTTTTAAATTAAACTGATTCTCAAATTGGAATTAAAACGCCATGCTAGAGATAATTTAAGGTTCCTTTTTAAGCAAAGTTAGGGGCCTATGCTGTGCACCCACAATTCTTAAACATGTAATTAGGCTAAAAGCTGTGCAGGTACAAGCCTAGCCTTTGACCTGGTGTTTGTATCCTAATCTTTTCATGGTTGCTCCAGGATCCAATGCATGAGTTAGCCACCCAGTGAGTGAAGTAGAGAGCACAGGATGGCCTGAGAAGCATCTGCTTCATGGAGGAAGTTCAAGATCTTCCAGTCTCTCATAAAGGGGTATTTCTGCCAGCTAGGTATATCAGCAAGGACACAGGACAATGAACTTAACCTTTAAAAATAGCTTGAGCTGTTTGAATGACTTGATTTCTCAATCTTTTCCATAAAGAGGTGATGTTACACAGTGAAAAGCCATTTGCCACTGGGCTGTAGGCTTCCAGAGGGAAGTAGCAAGCCCATTTCAGGCATCATCTTATTGGCTGTGGGTCTGACGGTTAATAGATCTGGCTCATATCTTAGCTGTGCCACTGCAGCCTTCCTGCCTTGGGCAGATCAGGCCCTATCTCCACGGCTGAGTTTCCTCAGGTTATAAAGCTCAGATGATAACATGGAAATTCTTGGAGAACAATTGGCTCACAAGATTGGAAATCTCCTCAGAATGCAAACCCCTATCTAAATGCAAATCCTAGTACATTTCATAATATTTCTCTGCGATAAGTGGCAAGTTAATGATAACCTTCAATTATAAGGGGATTATCATACAAGGACTACAATAAGCCCTCCTAACATCTGCTACTGCAAGGCACTAAGCATTTGAGTTTATTAATAAGGGTAATATTGTCATGTCAAACGATTCTCTTTATCTGTATATGTTTTTAAAGTACAGAGTGGTATATTTCTGTAATATAAGTGTATCCCTTACTGAAACTAATACAAATCCTTCAAAATCCCTTGCTACTTCAGATTACAGTATATAGATGAATTTAATGAGGCAAAGTGTATTACACACACATACACATTCATGCAAGAACCTGTCCCCTCTTTTAAAAGGTATGGACATTGTAGTACTTGCAAAGTAAGTGACATTCAAAATCAGGCAGTGAATGTATATCCATTGTGCCATGTAATCTGAGTCTCTTTATAAACCACTATTTGCAGAACACGCAGTGGCTGCCAAGTGTTCTCAGGTGCAGAGTCTCCTTTGATTCAGGGATGTGCATCCTGGTTCTCAAGGACAGTCTGTTTATCCAGAGCAGCCTCAACAGTTGCTGATGTCCAGTGTAGTTATTAAAAACATCTTCTCTTCTTTTATTCTCACAGGCATCCTGAACTGGAAAATAAATTTCATTGTCACTTATGTTGTATCCTATAAAAGAAAGCTCTGCAGTGGAACCTTTAGATAAGAAACATCACTGAGTTTCAGAAAGGGCAAATCGCTGGTTAAAACCCAACCCCTCATATGTGGCTGGCCTAGCATTCAAAGCCAGGTCTGTCAGTTTCCACCTTTACTCTGTTTATATTTATATTTACTTATTTTTATTTTTTTCATCACCATTTATCCTCTCTATACCCTCTTCCACCTCTACCCACTTCCCTTTCACTCCGCAATCACCACACTATTGTCCATGTCCATGAGTTCTCTCTCTTCTTTTCTTGTTTGCTCAGTCCTTCTATCCCCTCAGCAATCCCTCACACCACCAGAGCTGTCTGCCTGCTCTCTTTCCATGAGTGAGTCTATTTTGCCTGTTAGTTCAGTTTGTTCATTACATTCCACATATTAAATCATAAGGTACTTGTCTTTCTCTGATTAGCTTATTTTACTTAGCACAATATTCTCCAGGTCACAAAGGGTGAATTTTTTTTTTCCTCTTTAGAGCCCAGTAGTATTCCATGGTATAAATGTACCACAGCTATTTCATCCACTCATCTACTGATGGGCACTTGGGCTGTGTCCAGATCTTAGCCATTGTAAGTAACTCTGCAAAGAACATAAAGGTGCAAATGCTCTTTTGAACTAGTGTTTCAGGTTTCTTCCCATAACTTCTCAGAAGTAGAATTTCTAGGTCACAAGGCATTTCAATTTGCTTTCCCTGCAACAGTGCATAAGGGATCCCTCTTCTCCACATTCTCACCAGCACTTGCTGTTTGTTGCTTTGTTGAAAATAGCCAAACTGACATCTCATTGTGGTTCTAATTTGCGTCTTTCTGATGATTAGTGGCATTGAGCATCTTTTCTGATGTCTTTTGGCACATGTGTGTCCCCTTTGAAGAGGTATCTATTCTGATGCCTCATGCAGTCCCATCCAACATGCAGTATGATGTTCTATTGTGTATGTAAATAAAACTAAGGAATTCGAGGTGGGTGCTTAATGATTTGCAAAGGTGATGGAAACATATCAGTATCAAAGTCCACCTTTCCAGGCAATAGGATGTACCACTGCTCCAGCCCTGCCCCAGCCCTGCTCTCAGTGTCCTACAAATGTGCCTGTTGAATCTCTGTCTATATTTTCCTGGGTTCATATGCAGATCTGTGCCACAGGTAAATGAAGTCCTGCTTCCTTTTCCTGGGGGTTCTTATTTTTTTGTTTCTCATTGTTAGGAAAGGCAGATAAACATTTGATTTTTGTTAACTATAGTATCATGGCAAGCTTACAATGACAATGTCTTTCATTTGCATGACATTTATTGGTTAAAGCTTCTATTTTCACTTCTGTAACTAAGGAAAGAGAGATTAATCTGATGGTAATGATTTTTCATTTGATCAGCAAATATGTATTAGCCTTACTATATGTCAGGCACTGTCCTAGGTGCTGGAGATACAGCAATGAATAAGACTCCTACGGGCGAGAGTCCTAATTGATCTTCCATTCTAGAAGCATAAATATGGGATTTAAATTGTATACTAGAGCTATACTCAAAGGCATTAATTACTATAGAAAAAAGGAGACAGGAATGGGAACTATCAGAGTTTTAGATAAGAAAAAGCTGGGCCCTGCCATTTGAGGAAGTGAAGGAACAGCCATGTATATATTTGGAGGGAAGAGCATTATGGGCACAAGGAACAGCCAGTGCTAAAACCTCAAGATGAGCAATCCTGTCATGTGTGAGGAGCAGCAAGTGCAGTGGGGCTGGAGCTGAGTGAGCACTGCCTCAAAGAGAAGTTCAGGGAGGTGACAGGTGTTGAAATTCTGAGGGCTTTGGCCTTCATGAGGACATGGCTGTCACTCTGAGTCTACCAAAGAGCCATTGAAGGGTTGAAGACGAAGGAGTCACCTGAGCTAACTTTCTAACAGACTCATTCTGCTCTTGGGAGCAGGAACGATTTAGGAAAACTAATACTGATCCCCGCAGAGCGCTTTCCAGATTCATTAATTGTTCATTCACAAATACTTGGTGTGCATCGGGTTTGTGCCAGGCCTTGCACTGGACACTAACTATACAAATCTAGACCATAAAGAAATGATCACCTCAAGTCAAGAACTGCACCATCTATTACATAACCACAAAGATGGGACTGCACCGCCGTGGACCGCATCCTGGTTTTCCATGCTATCACAGGAATTCTTACAAAAACCCTGGAAAGCAAAACTAGAACATTATTTAGAGACTTTAACAAATTTACCAACAGAGTCCCTACATAAAAATGTCATTTCCCGATTATGTCAGCTACCAATCTAATCAGTATTCCAGGCATTTAAATAAATAGAAGTTTAGCTATCATTCAGTGTCACTTTGTGGAACATTTCTCCCGATAGCTTAAAAAACAAAGCAAGAAATCAAAATAGAAAGTCTTGTATTGTAGCCACAATTTTTTCCTCTCTCCTCCTGACATCAATGAACTTTGTACAATCAATTTATTCTATCTATCATGCACATTCACCACTGGATTTCCTGTTGGCTTCCTAACATCTTTACATATTTTAAAAATTAAATTTTATACATGTGTCTCCTTTCCCCCCAATTGATCCCCCCCCCATCCCTTCCCAGCCCGGGCAAGTCCCCAACATGCCATGTCTATGTCCATTGTTTATGCTAATATATAAGTCCTTTGGTTGCTCTCTAACACACCCCCCCCCACCATTTGTCTCTAGATTGATCTATTCTTGTTCATTGAATTATGTTGATCATTATATCCCACATATGAGTGAGATCATGTAATATTTATCTTTCTCTGACTGGCTTAGTTCACTTAGCATAATGCTCTCCAGGTCCATCCATGCAGTTGCAAATAGTAAAAGTTCCTTCTTTTTAATAGCGGCATAGTATTCCATATGTAAAACTTTAGACAATAAAAAATTTTTAAAATAAAAAATTGGAAAGCAAAATAATAATAATAGTAATAATAGTAATAATAGTAATAATAATAATTTTAAAAGCCTCTCCCCTCTTTCCACAGGTCCTAGCAACTACAGTGTGGCTGCTGACCTTGTCCCCTTCTTCCTTTTGCAGCCAAACTGCTCCTGATTGCTGCTTCCATATTTGCCTCTCTTTGTCTTCTCCATCTCACTCTATTATTTCTCTAGTAACAGATTTAACATTTGGAGACTTAGTACATCTCTATTAATGATGAAGCCAGCTCCCTTTCATTATTCATTGTCAAAAGCAGTCAGTCTATTAGATGAGCATTCCATATTTTCTCTTACTTGAGGTAATAAATGACTAAAGAATAGTAAGTCTACCAGTTCAAATTATGGACTTTTTAGGTAGAAATATATCATGCTGGCCAACCTTCTCCCAAAATATTCTTCTGACTTTCCCTTTAGCACTTTGGCACGTGTTAGATTTTCAAACTGGTAGACCTGATTAGTCAGCTCTGTCTGTGTATTTAAGAGTCAAATATGTGGTTGAAGTGGGAATCCTGATAATGTTGAGAAATGAGGGAGGCAGTTCCTGCAGACAGTGAGTTTATTTTCCTTAAACCTTTGTCTGGGATCAAATGTGGATGGAGCTTCAGTCCCTCCAGGAGATTTGCTTCCCAGACATGAGATGGTCAAAGTCACTGTTGTAGCCAGTTTCCCTGGATTTTCCTCCTTTGGTCCTGATTTTGAAACCTTCAGGTCCGTGATTCCGTAAGTGAAAGGGAAATGATGGTAACTATCTCATCCTTGCAGTATAGCTCTCACTTAGAATCTCATCCTGAGCAAACTATTGGGTTACTCTAAACCTCTTCCCCAGGATATTATCTTCAAACAATTATATGATTTAAAATATATATTATTATTTTAATGGTCAAGAGGAAATTTTGCATATTGTACATTATGCATAATATAATTTTATCAATTGTTACATGGAATTTGGTTCACATTGGTGAACTAAAAGAAAATTATAAACATTGCCATACCACTAGAATACATTTTCATTACATTAGGTAAAACCATTTAAATGTCTTCACTCCAATTACACTAGTTTTCTCTTACTTCCAAGTTTAGTCTTAACGTGAACATTGTCAGATGATTGAGAAAAAAATCCTCTCCACTGTCTAAATGTGACCATAGGCACCTGTTGAAACTGCGTGGAGCGTCAACGGTTCCATCATCAATACAAAGTGCTGTCTTCCCTGTTTTAATTCCAAACAAAGTCTTTATTTAGTAAGCAGTGTCTTTAAGGACCATCCAACCTAGGGCTTTGCTATGTTTACACAGCAGCTTTAAGGATAGAGAAGGCAATCGCATACCCCCCAAAGGACCTTCCTAAAATAAGATTCTGCTTCTTAAAAATATAAAAACATATACTAGAACAGTTTAAGTGTCTGCTGCTTACTGAAGAAAAAAAAAAAAGCAGAAATAGGACACAGTTCTGCTATTACTTTCTGCGGGGTCTTCGTTATACCTTAACCAGGACCAGTCAGGGCCAAAGGCACAAATTACCGTTTTTCTCTACATTAGGAAATACGCCTCTAAGGTTTGCTCATGGTCAAGCTCTATCCTTTGGTTGTGTTGTTGTGTGACTCCAGTGTATTTTTTTTCAATATAATTGAAATTGAAGAATAGAGGTTTTGATGGGTGAAGTTGACTCATAAGTCACTAAAACTAACAAAAGAACAGCAAATAGAAGTCCTTAGAGTGAACCCATGCTTGCTGTGTTCACAAGCCAAACGGGGTAAAATGCTGGATGTGTCAAGCTCCAGAAATCCTAGTCTTTGATCTCAGAAGCTCCTGCTCAAACCCCGGGCACACCGCAGGGCCGGAACGCCATCCCCAGTGCAGGGCAGTCCTGGAGACTATGGAGTCACATGTTGTATTTCAGGTTTCCAGGGCTGCCTTCTGTTCTTCTGCAGCGACTCTAACTTCACAACCACCTGAGGGGACTGCCAGGAGCTGAAAATGAGTTTGGTGTGTCTTCCTACAATCTTGAGGATTAAGGACGTGGAAGAAAGAGATTCATGTGCAGTACAGGTTTCCACACGAGGACTGAGCTCTCATGAAGATGTGTCCCGTGGCGAGCGGAATACAAGAGGAGCAAGCAGGCATGTCTGTCAGCATGTGTCCACACTGCTTTGTTGCCTTCTCGTCTCTCTCTAAACCCTTATTTTTCAGTCACCACTCTCTAGGAGTCATATGGGATATGATCCAAAGAAGCAAAGGACACTAAGTACTAGGGGTCCAGGACAAAATAGGAGTGAAAAAATTCTGTAATAAAAAAAAATGTGCGTCTATATTTTTGTGATCATGGTGCTCATTTAGATTGTGATAGAGGCAACAAGATGACAGGCTTATACTTGGCTCAGATAAAATCAGCATTTCCTCTACAAAGACGTAACAAGGTTTATTAGAGGCTTTGAACAAATGCTTCCCTGGCCTTCGGGGAGCAAAGCGTGTGACCATAGCTCCTCTAATGAGAGAAAGAGACAGGAGAAAAGAAGCATTATTCCGTGGATTTAAAAATATATTTAGCTTTTGAAAGTCTGTGACGCTTGAGAAAAGATACTGCCTGCAGAAATGCCATTTCCACTTAGAAATGCTGCCGTTTTCCTATTTCTGAATGTGCTTGACCACTGAGATGCTTCTGCCAGTATTTCAAGAGAGCAGTTTGTGACTAATTGCAAAAACTACCTGGCATATGCCCATTTTGAAACTTCTGGGAATGTTCAGGGTAAAACAGCATGATGCGATTTCCAGGAGGCAGTTAGAGAACCCATATAAGCACTGTTTCAGTTACTCCAAACGAAAAAACAGCTGGTTTGGGGACAAGAAAAGAAAAAAGGAAAACTGGTGTAGTAACTAATAGCCATCTTCCAAGTTTCTCTGTCTTGCTCCCAGAGTAGGAAATTATTGTGATTCCGACATTTATCTGCAAGGTGAACATGGTGGGAGCTTTGAGGCTTGACCCGTTCTAGTTGGTTGTCAGAACGGATTTGCCAATGAATTCATTTATTCAACAAATATTAATTGAGCATCTATCATGTGTCAGATATTTTTCTAGGAATTTGCATACAGAAATGTTTGACCTCATAGTTTTTACACTTGCGGTGAGGTGAGTCAATAAAGTCAACAGTAAGATAAAGAATATGTCAGATACTGATGAGTGTCATGGAGAAAAACAAAGCAATCCCGGGGTGTTCAGGTTTAAATTGGACATTTTGTGGCAGATTAAAGAGGACTGAAAACTCTTTACCACCCTTCCCCTCCAGGGTTCAAGTCCATTTCTCAACCCACCAAACCTGGGCTACCTGTCAGGACTTTGACGGTCAACTGTGGCGAAAATGATGCTCTGCCATTTCTGGGCTCAGCCTTGAAGAAGATTGGAAACCTTTTCTCTCTCTCTCTCTCTCTCTCTCTCTCTCTCTCTCTCTCTCTTTCCCTTAAGTGAGATGCTTCTAGGAAGTCATACCCCGGGCATGCTCTCAGGACCCCATTCATCCCATTTAGTACCCCTCCCCCACAATGGAGCATTCATTGCCTCCAGCCCTAATCCCCTTTCAGCTGCAGCCGCTGGAATGAGTCCAAGTGAGAACTGTCCATTGGACCATTGGAGTCCAGTAAAGGCAGGAAGATGTGAGAAACCACAATATATTGTTATTTTAAGCCAATATATTTTTTGGCATGGCTTGCTAGTCAGCAATGGATACCCCAACTAACACCTAACAACATCTTGAACAAGTCTGGGAGCTATGAGGGAACAGCCATGCCATATTTATGTTAATCGGTTCAAGTCATTACAGGGGAAGATGAGGGCTTTGCCTGGATTTCTAACATCATCTGAAGCAAGATGTGTTCCGTAGAAACCACACAGGCATCTGAACTCAGCAGCCTGTGCTACACTTCCTTCCTCCCACAGATTCTGCTCACACATCGGAATCATGTCCCCCACCCCAGCTCTCTCAGCCTCAGCCTTATTTATCCAGCCAGAGAGGATGCCTCTATTGAAGCAATTAACTTTCGGGCCTTGGGGAAATCAGCTCAACTAATCAAAACATTCTTGCTAAGTGACGGTCACCAATAAAGAATGTCCCATAATTAGGGATATAGTTTTGAAAATTGTAAATGTTAGTTATAAACATTTTCATAGTAAAAATATTTTAAAAAGAAAAATATCACTCTTCTCCCAGAACATTCATCTACTTTTCAGGAGCAACACTCAATAGTCATTTGAGAAACCACCCGTCTGTAACGCACCCCCTTGTGGGGCATGGAGATCATGCAGACCCATGTGTGGAAAGCCTTGGCCCTGTTTCTCATGCCCTGGAACTGTTGGAAAATTCTCACGGGTGTCGTTTCATTAGACGCTGTAGACTTTGTTCAATCCTGTTCTACATTCCTAGAGCAAATCCTTTTTAATCCCGGCATTACACATGTATCTAGTTCATCCGCTCATTTTCCAAGTGTGCTGGCATTGAGTGTGCTCATGTGTAACACTGCACAGTTCCCATACGCTGCTGCCTCTGCACCTCAGAGGCCACTGACGCTCCCAACAGAAACAGACCTTTTCGACGGAGGGGATCCTGGAGTCTCTTATTTTTGATAAAATCCCTGGTGACTTTGGTACCCAGCCACAAAGTTATAAAGAAAATCTCCAAATTCTGCCTATTCAAGAATTTCTTTTCAAAATTTGGAAATAATTTAAGCGTGGTATTATAGCAATGACTAAAATATTTAACATTAAAAACTATCATTTATCTTGACAATGGCACTTGGTCCCCAATTATTCCAGTGTTTACCTTAACTCTGTTTAGGCCAAGAATGTATCTAAATAAAATGTTAGTAAAGTTTTGTAATATTGGGCCATGATGTGAGCTATGTGCTAGAATGCTTTGAAAATATAGACAACTCTGTCATCAACTAAAGGGTTGGCTGTCAGGAAGTCTGATGGTTATAACGTTTACAGTGAAAGCTTTCTGAAAAGCACAGTTTTGAACCATGGTATTACTGTCATCTTCCAATCTGCTATACTTTACACCAAGGGCACTTTTCCACTTTACTTGAATAATCTTGAACTCTGGGCTCACTGCCACTCTGACTTGACCTGTGATCTGGAGATGGAGGTTAGGAACCAGCCTGAGTCCCTGATGGGAGTGAGCTAGGCATACACAAAGGACAACCAGGACTCTGGAAGGCTTGAAACAATACAGACTGAAACAACAATACAGACTGAAGCAAAACAAACAGAACAGCAGTAATGACACAAATCTGAGTAGGACAGAAAAGAAAAGTTCTGTCCTTTACCTTGAGTGTTGTTGAGGGAGTCAGACGTCGCGGAAACTGATAGAAGCGAGCCCTGCTGTGTTACGACCTTAACTTCTGTTCCCTTTAGAGACTGAAAAGCTCTCAAGTCTCAGATTTATTTCTTAATCATTTATTATTTTCCAATTATGGTTGACATACAATATTATATTAGTTTCAGGCATACACCCTAGTGATTAGTCAGAATATAACTTACTGATCGCCCCAATAAATCTCATACCATCTGACATCATGCAGTTATTAGAATCTTATTAATAAAGTCTAAGATTTAATTTAAAGGAAGTCATCATGGACATGGACAGCAATGTGGTGATTGCTGGGGGAGGGAAGTGAAGGTGGAGGAGGGCGTAGGGCGGATAAATGGTGATGAAAAATAATTTTTAAAAATAAGGTGAAGGCATTCAACGTAAATTCTAGTAGACTGCTATTGTATAGACTGTGCTCTCTAACAACAGTGCAATTAAGGTAAAAACAAATAAACTGGAAAATAGAAAATCTCATATATTTGGAAGTTAAACCAAAAAAATAACCAAAGAAAACAAATATATAAATAAAATATGTGTCAAAAAGAAATCAGGAGCCCAGAGGGCATGGCTCAGTGGTTGCGCATCGACCTAGGAACCAGAAGGTCATGGTTTCGGCTGTAGGTTCGATCTCCAGTGTGGGGTGTGCAGGAGGCAGACACTCAGCAATTCTCTCTCATCATTGATGTTTCTGTCTCTCTCTCCCCCTCTTCCTTCTTCTCTGAAATCAATATATATATATATGAAATCATGATAGGCTTTAGAAAATGTTTTTATAAGTGAACAATAATAGAAAGATTATATGTGAGAACTTGTGGAAGTGAAATCAGAAGGGAACTTTATATCTTTAAATGTTTTTATTAGAAATGAAGAAAGACTGAAAATTAAAGAGCTCAGCATTCATCTCAAGACATCATGAAATGTACAGCAACTTGAACCCATAGAAAGTAAACTAAAGAACTAATTTAAAAAAGAAAATAATGAAACATAAAATAACCATACCAAAAAGAAGAGTTATATTGAAAAACCATATTCATTACTTCTCATGATCCCT
>PVJC01000753.1:64779-111003 GCA_004026665.1 Murina feae
AAGGAAGGAAGGAAGGAAGGAAGGAAGGAAGGAAGGAAGGAAGGAAGGAAGGAAGGAAGGAAGGAAGGAAGGAAGGAAATCATTAGGGAAATAAAATATGTGAAGATCATTAATAAATTCAAAATAATGTAAAACAAAGTTACCTACAATTTCATCAAAATTTTAAATCTGAACTTAAATTCATAGATACCTACAAATATGGAACTTAGCAAACAGACTTAAGAAATAGAAAATTTAATTAGTTCCGTAACCATTAACAAATCGTATCAGTAGTTAAACTTCTTTCCATAAAGTACCCAAGTGGCCAGAAATGTTTTACTGGCTGGTTCCACCAAATAATGGCTGTGCAGCTAACCCTTGCACAGACAACCCAGGGCAGAGGAATACAAGACTAGGGTAAACTTGATCCAAAACAAGAAGACAAAAATTAGCTGTCAGTCACATGCGTTAACATAGACGTCCCTGTCATACCCATATGTCTATAACCTCATCCTATGTTCCTTATGTTCTTTTGGTTCTATTTTACCACCACTGGCTTCTCAGATTTTCCTCAAACTCTCCGGCATATTCTGGTCTTAGGACATTGGCATCGACTTTTCCTCTGAAACCCCTTCTCCCAGACAGCCTCTTAGATAACAGCCTCCTACAAGGCTCCTTTACCTCCTTCCTGTCTCTTTGCAAATGTCCTCCCAGTATTCCTTCCCTGAAAAACACAGACACTGAAGCCATTAGGCCGATAGTCCCTACCCCTCTTCCCTAATTTGCTTTTCTCCTCTGCACTTTTCACAATCTCACATGTATCA
Source organism: Murina feae (assembly GCA_004026665.1). Classification (NCBI taxonomy): domain Eukaryota; kingdom Metazoa; phylum Chordata; class Mammalia; order Chiroptera; family Vespertilionidae; genus Murina; species Murina feae. Next base: position 65,583 of record PVJC01000753.1, read on the forward strand.
CTTCTGCCTCCAGTGTATTATCTGTCTCCCTCTCCTAGGATGAAAGTAGGGGTTTTGTTTATCTTAGTGCCTGGTGAAGACTGAGTAACTATTTCTGGAATGAATTGGTAAATGCAAAAGTATTGAAAAAAATGTTAGCATGACAAATTCAGCAATGCATTAAAAAATACAGTATGATTCAGTTGGATTTTTCTCAAGAATTCAAGTTTAGTTTAAATTAGAAAATAATGATTGAAATGGCAGAGAAAAAAAACAAAAACATAAAATTATTTTAACAGATGGAGATAAAAACATTTATGGAATTTAGAATTAAAAAGACCTTACCTTCCTTAACCAATAAACCAACAGCAGATATTACACTTTATGATAAAATATGAAAAGTGCTTTTTTAAAGAAATATATCAGGAACAGGAAAAGGTGCCATTTATCATTACTAACACTCTCCTCACTGCATTTTACCCAACAAAGTCAATAAAAAGGTAGATGAGAAGGTACAAAGAATGAAAAGAGATAAAGCTCAAAATTTTTATAGGTGGTATGATTATCAACATAACACTCTCAAAATAATTCACAAAATGAAAATAATTCAGAGGGTCCCAAAGAGAATTTGGCAAATTTTCTAGATGAAAATATCAATTAGAATCCCAATGAGTTAAACTGTGGAATTAGATTAACTGTCCCTAAAATGTATATGTTAATGTGGAAGGACCATGAATAGCATGACACACAGGAGGAAGATGAACAAATTAGGGAATTTCCTCCACGACAAACCAAGACCTACTATAGGGCAATGTGGTGTGGCCCAGGGACAGACCATAGACTGACGGAGCAGAAAGGACAGCCCACAGATAAACCCAAGCATCTCTGGATGCTTGGTAATGACAAGGTGATGCTGGAGGATGGGAGAGAAAAATCAACTCCTTGCTAAATGATGCTCAGAAAATTTGTCAATAAATAGACTGTCAATCTCTTGTCAATTTCCTTTGTCAGCCTCTTTTCAGTGGTCCACCATTGTGTTGGTCTGTCTTCTCAGCTGTCTGTCTAGCATGCCCATTCTGTTGGGTTAGATTCCTTTCCCAATATTTATTTTGGAGCACTTGTAGGGTGAGCAAATGCAATGGCTTGTGCTTATTTCACAATGTTTAAGTGGAAGTAAATTAACTCTAAAGCTCATCTTTTTAAAAAATAGGCTAGCTCAAGAGTTTTTATTTCCTTTGAAATTTTTGTGTTGTGATAAGTCAGCCTATAACCCCACAAAGCATTGGGCAAATGTTTCAGACTGTGCTGAAGGTCTCCTATAGCCCTTTAATTTAATGTTAATTCCTTTCAGAAAATGCAACTAGGAACTGGATCTAAGGAAGGTTTCTCTGTGTATTACAGGTAGTTCTAGCCCCATGTAAATGCTGTGCTTGGCATTTGAACCCTGGGCTCTGTTCAAGAATCAAGGGGCCTATTCTCATTATATCTGGTCCTGACAATGATTCTGGTGCAAATGATTCTCTATTGTATTTATGATTTCTGAAGAAAGGTATTTCCTTCCAGTGCCCACACCCCACTCAGGACGCTCTCAGTGGTATTGATGTAACAGACTGGTTTCTCACCTGAGGTGCAGTGAAAACGTGGTGGTGGGTGGCAGCAGAATCCAAAGCCTCCAAGAAGGAGGGTTGGGAGCATATCCTGGGCCCAGGAACCTGGTTGCTGTGGCAATGCTGCTGCTCTGCCAAGGCTGTTTCTCACTGTGGGTGGGAAGAAGCTCCCTCCCCTGCCAACAACTACGTGGGCTTCTGGCAGCTGGAGAAAATGCTGAGATGATGCACTGCTTCCCAGATGGAAGCTCTGAGAGTCTTCATTTCAATCCAACAGACAACTCAGGCCCTGCAGAAATGCAGGGTAATTAGGACCCAACCCATCACAAGAGCCAACTGTGCAAGATGAGGCACTCAACGTTCCTTACTTTGAGTGACAGTTTTTCAGAGGATCAGAAGTTAAACTGAAAGGTTCCAGCCTGACCTGGAAGGAATGGAGGTTTAGAGGAATATGTATTTGTCAATAGGGATAATATAATTCTGAGCAATTTAAATGACAGCATTTAAACAGGGAGTAAAAGATTTCCATTTAATTTGGAGATTTTAAACTCATTTGGAAATGCCTATTAACTCAGGGTTGTCAATTTAGGGTTACTCAGTATTGCAATTTATCTCATGTTTTTCTAAATTTAAAAGTCACTACTCAAAGTCATAGTTAATGACTGTGACACTAATAGTGCATGTGTGTGCGCGCGCACTCTAGGAATGTATGGTCTAGGTAACTAGGGATAACTTGCTGGCATGGAAGCTAGTATTGGTCTATCTAAATGGCAATCAGGAAAATGTGAAATGAGTAGAAACTGATTCTGAACTAGTAAAGGAATGAACTGGATGTCCTCCGTGGCAGTTTTGGTGACCATCTGTGAGTTTACCACATCGTTTGCTCCTACGCCCAACTCCTCCTGATTTTACCTTTATTGTTATATGCTTTAGATCTAGGACCCAGAAAAGGTAATTCCTACGTAGGAATTTGATGTTTGGACCCTTTTCTTTATATTTGAAATTCCATTCTGAAGGGTTTTGTTGAACTTGTCTTTCTGGTCTTGACACCTTCATGCCTATAGTAGCAATCTCACAAACCTATATCAGATTCTTCTAGAACAACCAGGGAGAGAAATCACAAAGGAATGGGATTTGATGGGAGCTCCGTGGGGCTGTTTGAGGCACTTGCCAAAATTAGGAGTAACTCTTCTTTGAGTTGGCACTAATTTTATTTGTTTTAATTTTTAAATGATCAGTAAGATGTCAATTTTACACGATGGCGAGACTGAGAATAGTTCAAAGATTTTCCCGCTACTCTGTTAATCTCTACCCACAACTGCGTTCAGTGACATTCGGATACTACACATACTGGTCTCCTTCATCTGCTGGAGATATTTCCTCCTATCCTATGAAGAGTCAAGCTGTTCTAACCTTTCCTACTCCCCCACCTGGGGTGTGTGTGTGTGTGTGTGTTGGGGGAGGAGTGTCCAAGAAATGATTTTGCCTGTACAAACAAAAGCTATGAAAGCGGGGAGGTGTTCCGGCTTCCTTTCTTTTTAATATCCTCTGGAGCAGATGAGATGAGCTGTAATTCTCCTAAGAAAGCCAATTCAATGGTCAGTATTTAAATAAACCTCTGAATATGAAGTTACTGCTCTCCGGAACTTGGCAGTTATTGCATGTATCATATGTTGCTGCAAACACACAGGTGTTCCAGATAAAATGCACACAGATCTTCCTAAGATTGATGTACAATAAATAACAATGCACTTTCCAGTCCCATTTGTTTCTGAAAAAAGAAAAAGGCAGTTATGTGGAGAGTTTTTGAGGGGCTAAAGTGACATTATGAAAAAAAATTCAGTCAAGGATTTCCGAAAGGAGAGAGGTAGGAGGAAACCTTTGGAGGAGGATGTGTCAGGGAAAGGAGTGGGGGCAAGAGGTGGCCCGAGGTGAGACAAACCGTCTTTCTTGTAGCCTGTCAGCCCTCCTACCCAAATGTGACCTCTTACCAGTGGCTGGCACATAGCAGCTCATCAGTATTTCTTTTTTTAAAAATATATTTTATTGATTTTTTACAGAGAGGAAACTAGAGGGATAGAGAGTTAGAAACATTGACGAGAGAGAAACATCAATCAGCTGCCTCTTGCACACCCCCTACTGGGGATGTGCCGGCAACCAAGGTACATGCCCTTGACCGGAATCGAACCTGGGACCTTTGAGTCCGCAGGCCAACGCTCTATCCACTGAGCCAAACCGGTTAGGGCTCATCAGTATTTCTTATTGCAAAACATAGACACAGGCTTTCTAGTCAAATTTTAGAAGAAGATATCTGTAAGTCACCTACAAAATTCTGATGCTTAATTTGAATATTAACAATAGTTTTTTGATTTCTCAGACTAAATGTTTAAAGGCACCTTTTAAAAATCAAGGCTAAAGTGACAAAACTTCAAAAGTGATCACTGTGGTCAAAAAAAATTTTTGAGCCCTAACCGGTTTGGCTCAGTGGATATAGCTTCAGCCTGTGGACTCAAGGGTCCCAGGTTCAATTCCAGTCAAGGGCATGTACCTTGGTTTCGGGCACATCCCCAGTAGGGAGTGTGCAGGAGGCAGCTGATCAATGTTTCTCTCTCATTGATGTTTCTAACTCTCTATCTCTCTCCCTTCCTCTCTGTAAAAAATCAATAAAATATATTTAACAAAAATTTTTGAAAGCCATATTGCAACACAATAATAGTTAATATTAATGTTAAATTTACATCTAAGAATGGTAGATATTTACTGAGAAGCTCCTCTACCATGCACGATTAACTCATTTAATGCTCACAAGAATCCTCTGAGGGCAATCTTACTGTCACCGTTTTGCAAATGGTGAAATTGAAAGAATAAACTTGCCAAAAACACACACAGAGGTGGACCAGGATGCTAACCTGCCCTGCTCTCTCATTCCCACTGTGCCAATATCTTTCTCAATTTGTTTACCATGCAGCACAGCAAGAAATAGATTTTCATTATGAGTCACTAGAAAAGCAACATACATCAATATCTTAACTGAAAAGATTCTAAAGTAATTTGCCTTTCCATGTGTAAGACACTGGCATTGTCCAATCTGCTCTTTTGCTTTTAAAAATTGTTGTCTAATGTTCACTTAAATGGGTTCCCAAATAACAGATTTTGACACAATGTTTAAAAAATACATCTATAGGGAGTTCAGAAGAATGAATTTCATTGAAATAAAAGCTTCAGCATGTGAAACTTGAGAGCAGTTGAGTAAAGATTGAATGGCATGCGTGCATATCTGTGTAGATTCATTGTTAGAGGATGTCTGGGTGGCAAGGAAGGGCTTCTGTTCGTTTGGGTTAGAGGAGGAAGCCATCAGCAGATGCCATCATTCTCTTGTCTGGAGGAAGGTTCATAATTAAGGAATTTGATATTAAACCCTTCAGGGCAACCTAGGATTTGATTGACAGGGTTGACCTGATGTCATCTACAAATGCAAATATACTTTTCCATAATGCTGAAATTCGGGGGAAAAAATAAATTAGATTAACAAAAAATATTAATTTATACCTTTTTTTCTGTTTCCTTGTGCAGGGTGTTTCGAGTGCTGTATTAAATGCCTGGGAGGCATTCCCTATGCCTCTCTGATCGCCACCATCCTGCTGTATGCTGGCGTAGCCCTGTTCTGTGGCTGCGGTCATGAGGCGCTTTCTGGGACTGTCAACATCCTGCAAACCTACTTTGAGATGGCAAGAACTGCCGGAGACACACTGGACGTCTTTACCATGTAGGTCACTCTGTATGGCTTCTCGTTTCCAGAATATATGTGCACCTTGCTGTGTGTGAAATGTATGGCCTCTAGAGTTAAGTGAGGCAATGTTATATAGAAGAACAGGATTCTCTTAGGTTATGTACACAAGTCAAAAGGACATTGACCCTGACCATGAGCACAGCTGCAGAGCAGAAGATCAGAGCCCAGTTTAATATGGACTTAATTTGTGTGTTCCTTAACTGTAGTGCTTTAACTGAAATTTACTCACCATTACGTGGATTGCTCAAGTTCCTGTCACACTTTTCATCTGAACAGAGACCTTGCTAATAGGATAGAATACAAGATGGAACACAGGATCTGGTGTAAGTGGAGGCTCTGCTGTTGACTCGGAAAATCACCCAAACCTGCTGAGTACTCAACCATGGGTGTTCCATCATCTCTCTTTTCCTGTATCACAGGATTGAGGTGACTGCTAAGTAAACATGGTGAAAGGTCCTTATTGACTCCTGCAAAAGGACAAATAATGAGGAACCATGAGCCCCTTTCCACAGGCACCCATTACTCTTCAGATGGACACTTTACCCATAGCATGTGAGTTCCTGGGATCACTAAATTATGGTGATGTTATGTGGTTTAAAAAGAGAATGCAAGCATAGTCTGGAGGTAGAAATGAGTTTGTTGTTCAAGCTTCAGTCCCTCACTGCCTAACATTATGGGGAGCAAAAGTTTAGAACTGAACTACAGAAGAACTTATTTTCCAGTAAATTCCCAGTTCAGATAATTTATTTGGCGATTTCTTGCCCACATGGCTTCTTGCCTTTAATTCAGTCTTCTTGAGACTGTGCTGTTCACATTGCTTTATTTTGCCATCCTAAATAAATTAAAACCTTCTTAATGTGAATAACTTTTCTGGAATGAGATGTTTTTAGAGTTACATGGTTATATGGATGATAGGGTGACTTTGCTTTTGATTTATATAACTTGATCAAAAAGGGATTAATCACATTCTTATTTACCAGGGCAGTTCTACTGGCCAGGTATAATTATCACCTCAGACCCTAGTCTAAGACAACACTGGGCAAACTGGACAACTTTCTAACTAGAAGATAATGTTCTCCAACCCCAATTTCAGAAAATATAACATACTGCTCATTTTTAAATAACCCATCAGCTACAGGCACACAGATTATCTTGAGCAATGAATTGCTAATAAGTTATGCTTGTTCCTTTATTTATTAAGGTTGCTTATTTCCATGAAAATAGAAAAGGAGATGCAAATCACTATCAAGTCACAGGGCAAGAATTCCCTACTGGTGGGTGGAGGGCAGGTAGATGAGTGGTAGCAAATATTTTAGGGAAAGGGAAGTTGAAATATTTGTGTTTATCTAAAATATACTGGTGCTTAAAAGTTGGAGACCACCTCCAGCTACCCCTGACACACACACACACACACACACACACACACACACAGTGATTAAGGGGAGGAGGCAGTTGATTAGCCACTTACTTTAAAACTAGATTTATTTAAAAACGTATTTCCGTGTCCATTGGTTATGCCTATATTCATACAAGTTTGTTGGTTGATCTTTTCCTAACCACCCATTCACCCCTGTCTTTCCTCTGAAGTTTGATGGTCTGTTCGATGCTTCTGTGTCTCTGGATCTATTTTTCTAAATCAGTTTATGTTGTTCATTGGATTCCACATATGAGTGAGATCATGTGATACTTATCTTTTTCTGACTGGCTTATTTCACTTAGCATAATGCTCTCCAGGTCCATCCATGCTATTGCAAATTGTGTAAGTTCTTTCTTTTTTACAGCAGCATAGTATTCCTTTGTGTAGATACCACAGTTTTTTAATCCACTCATCTGCTGATGGGCACTTAAGGCTGTTTCAAAACCTTAGCAATTGTATAGGAGGTTGAAGGCCTGGGATGGGGGGGGCAGGGGTAGGCTGTGAGAGGTCAATGAGGGAAGGAAAGAAACATATGTAATACTTTCAACAATAAAGATTTTTTTTAAAAAATAGAATTTAGCAGATATATAAAATAAGGGGGGGGGAACATATTGCCTAACTCTGAAGTATCAATTTAGAGTTTCTCTATGTCACTGACAAATGGAAATGATAGTTCTAAAAAAATTATCATTATCCATTAAATTTACTTCTTTAAGCAGTAGATAATTTATCAATTTCCATTATATTGCCTATATAGCATGAGTTGATCGTTAAGAGTTTATAAATGCTCTTCGTCATTTGAAATATAATTAAACTATTGAAAGTGATTTGGATTGTTGCAAGTTAGTTTTAAAGAACCTTAGGAAAATGATTGCATGGGTACATTTTAATGTGATAAAACTGACATTTTCTTTTTCGTTTTATTTCAGCCTACACTGGACAAAATATATTTTCACTGTGCATTATTTTAAGCTACCACAGATGTCCTTAAAAATCTCCAGATTCTCTGTATTTAGACTACATCCAAATTGCTAACTTTAGTTTTGGGATAGATAATTTAAAGAAATACAAGCCTAATAAATGTCATGAGATGGTTACATACATTTATCAGAAAACAATTGTCAAGATATTTATTTGACACTTATACAGTAAATTTTTTAAAATATATTTTATTGATTTTTTACAGAGAGGAAGGGAGAGGGATAGAGAGTTAGAAACATCAATGAGAGAGAAACATCGATCAGTTGCTTCCTGCACTGCCCCCTCCCCCCTCACTGGGGATGTGCCTACAACCAAGGTACATGCCCTTAACTGGAAACGAACCTGGGTCCCTTCAGTCTGCAGGCAGATGCTCTATCCACTGAGCCAAACCAGTCAGGGCTATTCAGTAAATTTTAATATACCATAGAGTTCTGCTAAAGCTCTGAGGAAGTCACATATGTTCAGGAGAGAAATCACAGACCATAATTAATTTAGCACTTTTACCAAAAGCTGGTCTCTTAGATTGGAAGTGAAATGCAAAACCAATAATGCATCGTTGGAATGGGAAGAATACCATTTTGATAGGAATAAAAGCAAGGGCTCAAATGATCTCTCCTTTCATACTTCAAATAACCAAAATTCCTATACCAAATGAATTGAGATTCTGTCAATAAACAGGTCGTGAAAACACAGAGGGAAGATACACACCATTAACTACTCAGTACAACTAGTACCAATGGATACATTCAAAGATTTCATAAAGGTTCAGACAAGGTAGAGATTACCCCAGGTGGGGCTGCCTTACAGGGATATCAGCCATTAGAACAGATAAGACACAGAGTGAAACAGGGAATAGAAAGCAGAGGTAAGTGAAAGCTGATTGCAGGCAAAACACACTTGGAAATAAGCTAAGGCAGGTTTGGAAAGATGAGTAAAAGAATGCTTGTGGAGAAAAGACTTGTTGGCCAAGCTTAGTGATTTACAGAGTTGATTTCTTTTCTCCATTGTTCTTATGCTTGATTCAGTCCAACTGAGCACTTCTATACCATATGCTTGTAAAGGAAAGAAAGCCTGTTTACTGGATATGTGAACCCAACGATAAGACCAATTGTCCCAGACCCCTGTCTTCCACCTCCTCTGACACACATACAAACATCTTGAGGTGGTCAGTGTCTCCGAGTCTACGGCAATCATGAAGGACTGGCACACTGAAATATGACACTTCTGTTTCACTAGCCATCTATCTAGCATCCAAATCTTCTTCTCATGAATTAATTGCAAATAACCTCCATTCTCATGCAATCTCTATTTTAGACATAAAATTCTAAATACCATTAGCCTTCACCATGGATGGTGATCTGGATTCTAAAATGTAGCTCCTATTCTTCAGCTGACATCACCCATTAATCATTTTGTCAAATGCTACTTGAGGTATGGAGACCTCCCTAGAGAGGGAATGAGTGAATTTCTCAGATTTGTGACCCATTGATATATATTTTAAGACTAACTCTGCTCCTCCTCATTTACTTGTTTTCCCAGAAGCTTTTCCTCCCATAATCTGTTGGTTTAGTATGGCAAATCCATGGTCATTTGCTGGCCCCAAATGGTTGTGACAATGAGTATGTAATTTCACCCACTGTTCCTCTTGGGGAAGATTCCCACACTCCAAGTACAACTTCTATTGTCCCACTTAGCCAGGGAGGCCTCTTAGCACTTGGATACAGCTCAAAGCTATGTCACATTCATCTACATGAGGAGGCCTGTTTTCTGATTTGTGATTCAGACGTTGTCATTGGCAAGCCCCGTAACAAGATGTTATCATTGTGCTCCCTAGGTGTCTCTTGACTGAGTGAGCAAGGACGTTAGGTATTTTACTTTTGCAAAACAGATCCACATATAGGACAATGAAATATGGAAACTGGCTAGAAAACTAGATATCAAATAATTCAAACCACTAACTTGGCTCAGTGACTTGGCTTCTTGAAAACTTTCCTAAGGACTGAGCAAGGGACAGCCTTATTCACAAGCACACACCCCACCCCCCTAAAATGTATTAGAAGGGGATTGTATCAGGGCTTTGACAGATTACAGTGAGGGCTGGGGAACTGGTACTATTGATTTCCAGGGTGACTATATTTCATTTTCAAAATGTTATGACTGTGACTTGAGGTCAATGCATTAAAACCTGAGCTTACTAGATAATGAATTCTTTGATATTTAATGCACATGTAAAAATTAGTTCCTGTTTGCCTAAAGCAAAAGCAAGCAGTAAGCTGGTAAAATAGATATACTGGTTTTGCTCTCAACTAATGTAATGAGTGTATAAATCTTTGTCTGCGTGTTGTTCATGTTTATTCCTTGGATGTTAAAGAAACGGGGAACTGTTATCAGTAAGTTGATGGATGGGAGTGAAAAAGAAAGCAGGAATTCATGGCATGATAAAACCAGGTTTCATAGACTTGTGGAAAGCACTGCAATGCACAAACCATCTGTTCTGACCCAGGAGGTTGATAATGACACCAGATGGCTGAAGTCTTCCATTTATAAGAAGTTCGAGGATCAGACAGATCAGTATTGGTGTGAGATTATTGATTAGTTGTGGAGAGTCAAAAATAATTTCAGTTATAGCTAGAACTTCAGTTAGAAAGCCGTACTGAATCCCTAACTTCTGATAAAATAAGCAGTGAGCATCTCCTTGGTCAATACTTCAGCCAGACAGGTAGTTCTGAAATGAGTGTCTAACCTCCCCACCCACAATTATAAAACAACCACCATCACCAAACCAGTACCTAAACCATGAGGAACTGAGTCAGACAAGAGTGTGTGCTGATTCTGGGGCCAAACTCCCTGGGTTTGTTTCCTGTGGTCTCTGCTCCCTTCTACATACCTCACCTTGGACAAATGACTTAACTTGTCTGCCCAGTCCCTCACCAGTGAAAGGGACTCACTCATACGGCCTACTTCTTAAGGTTGCATTTCAAAATGATTGTAACATGGTTTACACATTATAAGCACTAACATTTCATGAACATGTTGGTGATAATGGTGGTGACCATGAATATCATAATGGTGGTGACCAGGGCTATCATAATGATGGTGACCATCCTATATAATAAAGAGGGAATATGCTAATTGACCCTCAAGCCATCACAAAGATGGTGGTGCCCACAGCCAATAAGGAGGGAATATGCTAATTAACTGTCCCACCCTCAAAGATGGCAGTGCCCACAGCCAATAAAGAGGAATATTCTAATTGAATGTCCTGCCCTCAAAGATGGCGGCACCCACAGCCACAAGATGGCCAACAGGGGAGGGCAGTTGTGTGGGACCAGGCCTACAGGGGAGGGCAGTTGTGTGGGACCAGGCCTGCAGGGGAGGGCAGTTGGGGGGAACCAGGCCTGCAGGGGAGGGTAGTGGGGACAACCAGGCCAGCAAGGGAAGGCAGTTGGGACTATTGGTCTGGCAGGGGAGCAGTTAGGCATCGATCAGGCTGGCAGGGGAGTGGTTAGGAGGTGATCAGACTGGCAGGCAGAAGTGGTTAGAGGCAATCAGGCAGGCAGACAGGTGAGTGGTTGGGAGCCAGCAGTCCTGGATTGTGAGAGGGATGTCTGACTGGCAGTAATCAGGCCTAAAACAGCAGTCAGACATCCCCCAAGGGGTCCCAGATTGGAGAGGGTGCAGGCTGGGCTGAGGGACATCACCCCTCACCCCCCCCCACACACACACACACACACTGCACAAATTTTGTGCACCGGGCCTCCAGTGGCTATCATAATGGTGGTGACCATGAATATCATAATGGTAGTGACCATGGCTATCATAATGGTGGTGACCATGGCTATCATAATGGTGTTGACCATGAATATCATAATGGTGGTGACCATGGCTATCATAATGGTGTTGACCATGAATATCATAATGGTGGTGACCATGAATATCATAATGGTGGTGACCATGAATATCATAATGGTGGTGACCATGAATATCATAATGGTGGTGACCATGGCTACATAATGGTGGTGGCCATGGCTATCATAATGGTGGTGACCATGGCTATCATAATGGTGGTGACCACGGATATCATGATGGCAATGATATCCCTGAAGCTGTATCACATCTTGAATGGCCATTATCATGCTTGCTAAAGTCTGTTGGTCTCTGGACCACAGTGGAGCCACCCTATTCATATAATGAATCTATGAACTTAGATTTTAACTATAGTATATATTTCAGGTAAATACCTGAGTAGGTTTCAAGCTGAATTAGAATTCAAAGATCTAATTTCTATTTACTTGGATAACAGCCAGGAATACAGCAACTTTAGGAAAAAAATTTACAAATAAGAATATGATGATTTTACATTAAAATAATATTAAGATTACCCTAACCGGTTTGGCTCAGTGGATAGAGCGTCCGCCTGCAGACTGAAAGGTCCCAGGTTCGATTCTGATCAAGGGCATGTACCTGGGTTGTGGGTACATCCCCAGTGGGGCCGTGCAGGAGGCAGCTGATCGATATTTCTCTCTCATCGATGTTTCTAATTCTCTATTTCTCTCCTTTCCTCTCTGTAAAAAATCAATAAAGTATATTTTTTAAAAATAATAATAATATTAAGATTATCAAGTAGAAAGGAAACTTGCTTTGTTCTTTGTGGGTCAGATAGAGTTTGAGCCAATGAGTTCCAATTTATAGGGAAATCATTATTTGGCTTGGTAAAGAACTTTGCACGGGTCAGAGTTTTCTAAAGAGTACATAGCTGCCCCTGTGAAGGTGTTCAGACAAGGCTGGCGATGAAGTTCCAGACCTGAGAGCCCAGCAGTAAACCCTTGCATGCACAGTGAAATGATTTTCCACAAGGTGTCAAAACCACAACATGCAGCAAAGATGGTGTCTTTAAGCAAAGGAATTGAAGGAAAATTGATATTCACTTGCTAAAGAATGAAATTGGCCCCTCATCTTACATCATTCATGAAAATCAACTCAAAATGGTTTCTTTACAAAACATAAGACCTGGAACTATAAAATTCCTAGAAGAAAACAGAGGGGAAGAACTTCATAATATTGATATTAGTGATGACTTCTTGGATATGTGGCAAAAGCAATAATAGACATGTAGGACTGCATCAGACTTGCAAGTTTCTGTGCAGCAAAGACCACAGCAGAGTGAAAGGCAACCTGCAGAGTGGGAGAAAATATTTGCAAACCACATATCCAATAAGAGATTAATATTCAAAACATATAAGGAACTCCTGTCACTCAATAGCAAAATAAATTACCAGACTTACAAATGGGCAAAGGTCTTAAGTAGACATTTCTCCAAAGAAGACAGACAAGTGGCAAACAGGTACATGAAAATCTGTTCAACATCATTCATCATCAAGGAAATGTAAATCAAAACCACAGTGAGATACCATCTCACAGCGGTTAGGATAGTCATTCTTTAAAAATAAGAAAACAACACCTCCACCTCCAAAAAATAACAAGTGTTGCAACCATTTGGAGGACTTGGAACACTTGTGCTCTGTTGCTGGGAATGTGCATTGTCGCAGCTGGTGTGGAAAGCAGCATGGAGGTTCCTCAAAGTATTCAACATAGAGCTGTCATGTGACTCCACAATCCCACTTCCAGAGGAAATGCCAGTTTTCCTCTACCAGCACATCTCCTAACTCGGTATTATTTGTCTATACAAATGTTATTGATTTTGCATGCAAATTTTATATCATGCTACACTGCTGGATACTTTTATTATTTGAATTAGTTTATCCTTGCTTCTCTAAAGCTTTCCAGGTGCACCATATATCATTTGTAAATAGAGGTAGTTTTGTTCTTCTCTTCCAATTCTCATGTCGAGGTTTACTTTCCCAGATCCAAGTAAATTGGCATACACCCAGAACAACTTTACATGGAAGCAGAATGTCCTTCATTTCCTTGTTCCTGACTTTACTGGGGACACCTCATTGAGTAATACTCTGGGCCTAGGGATATGATATTTCTATATATATATACTAGGGACACATTGCAGGAAGATTCCTGCAAGAATAGGGCTTCCTAAGCCGAGACAGGCTTCACTCCCTTCTCTGCTACCTCACTTCCTCCCATCTCTGCTGCCTCAGCTCCCTCCCTTCTCTGCTGCCTCTCTTCCTCTCATCTTCACTGCCTTGCTCCTTCCCATCTCCCCCACTTGTCTCCCACCCATCTCCACTGCCTTAATCCCTCCCTCCTCGGCTGCTTTGCTCCCTTCCATCTTCACTGCCTCGCTCCCTCCCTTCTCTGCTGCTTGACTATCTTCTACAGTACTTGGCTTCCTTCTAGGCTATCTTCAGTCTTGGCTCAGCACCTGCATATGCAAATTAACCACCATTTTGGCTGGGTTAGTTTGCATATAGTCGCTCTGATTGGATGGTGGGCGTGGCTTGGCCAGTGGGCATGGCTTATGTGTCTCGGAGTGAGGGTTAATTTGCATATTACTCTTTTATTAGATTAGATGAAAACATTCATCTATTCCTGTTTCTCAAGAAAGTATTAGAAAACATGGCAGCTTTACCAACATGACTTATAGTTTGAAATGAAAGCAATCAGTAAAAGGTTGTGTGTGAGACTGTGGGTGTGGGGTAGTATATGTGGGGTTGCATATGTGATTGTATATGAAGTTGTGTGTGTGGTTGTGTGTGTGGTTGTATGAGGTTGTGTGTGTTGAAGTGGTGTGTGTTGAGGTTGTGCGTATGTGTTAGGTTGTGTGTGTGTGGTTCTATCAATAATATATTTCCTGTAGTTAAATAGTTAACTGTACCATGGAGCATCTCCCTATGTTCAGATGTAATTTTTCAGAGAGAGAAAGAAAGAAAACAATGAAATAAGATAAAATGTTATAAAATAGATATTGGATGTACAATTTTTCCTCATACCATTCATTTTCTGCAGCTTTTTAAATAGGTTTTAAATTATTTCCAAATAAAAACAAAAATCTATGATTAAATGTCATTTTAACCTGGACATTTTATGGGAAAGCCCATTCTGCCAAGCTCTTCAGAGTGTTTGTGATGTCCCGTTAGATCTGTAAGTTGAAATCCTCCGGGTCTCTGACATGCGTGAAGGGCTGATGCAATTCACATCATCTGCCTCATTGCCCTTGACAAACACAATTGTGACAATATTTATATCTTCAGACAGTGGAAAGCAGTCAGTAAACAATCTCTCTGGTACATTGAATGTTAGCCAGCTCTTCTTGATCTTTTATACGCCACAAATTCACTTATGCTGTTCTTTCAAAAATATTGTGAAGGCTGAGGAGGGGGAGGGGACAGATGGAGGGAGTCAGTGGAGGAAAAAGGGGACATCTGTAGTACTTTCAACAATAGATTTTAAAAAATATTGCCATAGCATCCGGAGTTCACAAATCTCCATGAGCATGAACTAAACTTCTATTACCTCATCTCTCTGCAGTATAAATTGAACAGGCTTTCTCATCGTTGCTGCCACCTAGCCATTCCTCCGTGGAATTATGTTCTAACTTGGCTCAGGCCCAATTCCATGTAATATCTGCTGGTGATTCTGCTTAAAAGGCTCCCTCATCAAAGTCACAACTTCTCTCTGAAACTATACTTTTATTAGTGATATTATCAGCAGCAGACAGTACTAGTGATGGTTTACAGTAAGTATGACAAAATACAACCACGACTGACTTTTAACAATAACAGACATAGGAGGTGGTAATTTTCTCGAAAAGGAATGTGTCATTAACCATAAAGCTTTCTTCCTCTTTTAATGTAAGTTTTTAAAACTCGGTGATAGATACATATCTTTCAATTTGACATTTTTGTCATCATTGGAGACCTCATATGCTGATGACCCTGCTTATCAACTGGAGTTAAGCAGACTCCTTTGGAAATGGGACCTGCTGCTTCTCCCAGACCAGCTGGTGTGAGCCTGGGAAGGGCAGGAGGAGGGAAGAGGAGGAAACTTAGACATGACCAGCCCTGTGTACAGGTCCTGGACGGGGCAGAACAGAATGTTTATGGTACACAAACACAGGGCTTATGGAGCCAAAACGCTTCTCCATCCAGCTTCTCTTGTGAACATAAACACCCTGTAGCCTTCATCCCAAAGGAGGGGGTGTGGGGCCTGGCTGCAGGTCAGCCATGCAGAAGTGCTGACACAGTCCCTGTCTCCCCCAGGATCGACATCTTCAAGTACGTGATCTATGGCATCGCGGCGGCCTTCTTCGTGTACGGCATCCTGCTGATGGTGGAGGGTTTCTTCACCACGGGCGCCATCAAGGATCTCTACGGGGACTTCAAGATCACCACCTGCGGCCGCTGCGTCAGCGCCTGGGTAGGTTGCCTGTCCCCTTCTGCGCTGCGCGTGTTCATTCCGGTTGCACACGGGAGTTTGTCCTCCTCCGCCAGGAATTCAAGTATTTAAAATATATATATATTAAGAAGATTATTTTAAAAATATGTTTTTATTTATTTCAGAGAGGAAAGAAGAGGGGGAGAGAGAGAAACATCAATGATGAGAATCATAGATTGGCTGCCTTCTGCACGCCCCGCACTGGAGATGGAGCCACAACCAGGGCCTGTGCCCTGACTGGGAATCAAATCATGACCTCCTGGGTCACAGGTTGATGCTCAACCACTGGGCCAAGCCAACCGGGCTCAACTATTTTTTTTTTTTTTAAACATAGTAACATTCCCTCGTGTGATCACTATCTTAACTCTTAGTATATTAGGTTCTAAATTAAGATTATCCCACATGAAAATTCAGTTTCAAATTCTCAAGTTACACACAACACAACTGGTTTTATTTTAGAGGCAGCAAAACTGTCAATTGATTTATGATTTTTCTTTCCAAAGGGCTTTGGGATTTCAATATAATATTTAGAAATTCCAATAACAGAAAAATCCATCTGCAACTTATAGACAATACTTGGGTCTCTTCTCCTTAAATACATGTCTGTGTATTATCCCTTAAATTTGGTGGGGGGGAGGGGAATTGTATCATCTAATGTCTGTTTACTAGTGATATAAGATAAGAATTATACTGCCATACTAATTTAGGCGTTAAATCCTTTTGGTTTGGTGGCTGGTGGCAAATCAATGTGTGGTACCCTAGAGCTGACACAGCCAGTGCCTATACCTCTATGAAAACACAGAGGGTGAAAGGTAAAGGTGATGTGGGCACGTGTTCTTTTGCATCTTTACGAAGCATAATTTCCCTATAGTAGTACATCAGAGCTGCCATCTTTGACTAACATGTTTTCTTATTTTCCAATGTCATATAATAACATGAATTTAATCCCAGCACGTATTTCATATTAAACAAGATATCTCTAATAAGGAATGATATAATTTATTTCAGTCATACATAAAAAGTTTTAAGGAGAAGCCTGTTAACCACAAACTTTCCCCCCCAGCTTGTAACAAGTTCTGTTATGCTGCTCATGTCAGTGGCGATAAGAACCTGATATGTTTGTCTGTGTCATGAGTATTTGTGGGTGTCTCTGGAATGATTTTTTGTAAGACCCTTTGGGGGGGGGGGCAATGCTTATTGCAATATCTAAGTTTTTAGGGTCAGAAATATCAAATTACAGATCTGGAGGGTGTTAAGTGAAAGGTCTTGGATTAAATTTTTTTTTAAAATGTGACTATTCAATGGGCCAACTGTCAGTGAGAATTAAGTGATTTCTCTATTAAGAAGCTGGATCTGATTTTAGGTCCATTTATATACTGCCAATAGAGGACGGTGAATTCAATTAATGATAGGCCTTCTCTTATCATTGGGGCAATATTATTCATTTTTAAGAATTTTTTCTTAAATTTATTGGGGTGACGTTGGTTAATAACGTTTCACATGTACACTCTATAATCCGTCATCTGCATCTTGATTGCATCTTGTGCTCACCACCCAAAGTCAAGTCTCCTTCTGCCTCCATGCATTTGACCCCCTTTACCCTCTTCAGCCTCCCCCCACCCTCTTTCCCTCTGGTGACCACCATCCAATGGGACAAGATCATTGTGACACATCTGTGTCCCTTAGGAAGTCCCTCAGCTCCGCTGGCTCATTGTTCACTCATTTATAAATGAAACGATGGATCATCTCTAATTCTCACCCCAGCTCAGGGCCCATCATTCTAAAGCACCCATGAAATGACAGAGAAAGGGGGGTCTCCCAGCAGGTTTCACCCCGGGGAGCCGCCCCGGCAGGAGGAGTCGGCACTGGGGGGTTCATGAGAACGATCAGATGACTGCATGGCACTGCATGCGACGTAGAAGCCACAGAAAAGAAAGACATCTGTGGGCAGTTAATGATCTGCTCGCCATGAAGACAGCTCAAAGCGCTCTCAAATAAGAATTTTTAAAGCAAACACGCATTTTTTTTTCTTTGGTAATAGCAGCAATTGTGTCACCAGTTCCTCCCAACAGACCAGAAGGATGGCAGCTGCTTCAGGGGCTCCTCCAGAGGCACCCCCACCTCTGGCTCAACCTCTTCCCCGCCCACCTCCCCATAGAAGCTGAGCTTCTTCAGACCAGCAGCTCAGTAGGGAGGCCTCTGCATCCCAGCTGGGAGGCCTGGCTGTCCCAACCCTGCCACATGTGTGCGGGGGCCAACTCCCCTGTGCACCAGAGCCCAGCACCCCTCTCCCCACCACATGTCCAGCCAGCTCATCACGCGGAACGTGCGGCTCCATGGACTCAGAGGGGAAAACGAATGTTTTATCCCTCACTCATCTGCTACTTACCTTCCTTTCTTTCCCATCTCCCTTCTACTGAGGACTTTTCTGTCTGCAGGTGGAGTTCGCTCCTACAGTCTGCTCCATGTTCTGCGACTCACCTGTGAGCCACTTTCTCCATCTGCCTCAGCTTTAAAACATTCTCTGGAGACTGTGCCCCTCGGCTTAGCATCTACCTGATGCAACTTCTCAGTCACAGAGTAGGAACGCTCTGAGCTCGTTCTGCCAGTGCTGGAATCTAAAGCGGCCTCCCTTCCTTGAATTGATAACTTTAAATGCATTTCAAGTGAGGAATAATAATTCAGAAATGTATTAGTGTGAAGTGACAGGGTCCTGAGCTCAGATTCAGTGAGTTATTTCTATATTCTGTGCCAGAAACAGTTCATGAGTTGGGCCCGCCTAGGCTGTGACCGGAATGGAACCTGCAAGTGCATGTGTGGTGCACAGAGGGGCTGTGCACACACCAGGAGCTCCACTTGGCTCATGTCCCTCAAGTCTGGGTCCGCGCCCTCCTGGGTGTGTTTGTTGTATCACAGCAGCACTTTCACGCGGGCCTATTTCCCAGTGTTGAGGTGGTTCGCAGCCCAGAACCTTTGAGTCAGAACCACCTGCTGCTTTTCGTCAGAGCTGCCGGCTTCTCAGGTGTGATTTTACCTGACTGGTGCATGTCAGCTCAATGAACTGTCTTAAACATCAAGGCTAAATTGATGGACATTCAGGGGGAAAACCAAGTACCATTCGCAGTCGCTCTCAGGTCAAACACACTGTAACCTCGGTGGCTACACTTGCCTTGCTGGGAGCAAACATCTAGGTTAGCTCCTCCCCAAGGGCAGGGCCACTGGGCCTCCAGCAGGTCTGCAGTTCAACTTCCTGCTCCATCTCCAACAACCAATGTCCAAGTTGAGATCAAAACAGCAATTGCATGTTTCTTTAAATTTTATGTACTAAGAAATAACTCCTAGCAATATTGTTGAATTGAATGCTAACACGTGGTAGCACGTGTGTAACATATGTGTGGCATAGCTGAAGAAGTGTGACAACAGGATGCTTGCTGTGGCAGTCATTTGCATGTTCTGATGAAATGGCACTGAAATAATGGTGTGATAATGAGATGTGCTGGATACTAATTATGAGTCTGGCACCCAATCCCGATCACTCTATTGCAGTTTTTACCATCCAATACCAATGAGTTAGGGTCAACCAAGTCAGAGACATTTTACTGAATTTTATTTCTTGGTGAGTTAAAAGGTCTTAATAAGTGTGAGTGATGTATAAGACATTGGCTGAAATACAAAAAGCCAACGAGGCCACTTTATGTATCTAATGTTCACAAGGCCCCGTCCTCCCCTCCTCCCTATAATCAGGGCCCGAGCTACTGGAAATTAAAAGTCAGTGTTGATCAAGGCCTTGAAAAACAGATGTGACTTACACATGCCACTTCTGTCTGTACCTGACCTTTAAAGATACACGATTACTTAACAATTGGCTAAATCAAACAAATTCTTTTGAGTTTATTTTTGACGTTACATTAATGGTGGACTGTGGTGGCTCTTACGTGATTCGTGTGTGAATTTCCTTTGGTTCCCTCATAGCCCCAGAGGTCAGCTCACTCCCAGCTCGTGAGTGAGGGTGGGACCTTGAAGGGTAAGGATGTGCCCAACTCCCGTACAGGTGACCCATTCCTTGGCTTCAAGTCCAGGAACTCTTCTCTCTCTTCCAGTTGTTGCCTGTTTTAACTATAGTCTCCAAGTAGAAGAAGAAAAGTGGAGGTGAATTTTACAATGAGTTTCATCTAAAAATAGATATTAATAAGGCCAAAAAGATCAGGAGAATGTTTTTAAATTCTCAGACTCTCCTAATAAGACTAGTTTTTTTTTAAGATCCAGAAAACACATCGGTGGTTGCCAGAGGCAGGGAGTGGAGGGAAGGGAAGTGGGTGAAGGTCTGCCATAACAGTCAAGTGTGTGTCAAGACCAGATGTTGTCTGGATCTCCTTGTGGAAAACTTTTATTCCTTTTATGAGGAAAATAAGGAGGAAGTGTGTACTAGTCTCTGTGGCTGCAATCCTATCCTACTGCTTTACACATACAAGGTTCTCATTCAGTATTTGTCCAGCAATTCTAAAAGTGAGATAAACTTTAATAGTTCCATTCAAAAAATCAATAGCCATAGAAAGATATTTACTTCAGTTCCTTCACTGATTTAAAAAACTTAATAGTCAAGAGCAACTGCACCAATCAGGTGTCTCCTTGCCCATTGCCAATGGGTTAATCTGTCAATTTTAACCACAATGCTACTTCAGGATAGGTGCATCAGCTCTGCAAGGACACTGTCACCACCTTCACCAGTTTTTGAAAGTGTTATTTTTAGTATATATTCTGAGTTATTAAATAAGTTTCACTTGTTTGAGGTTTCACCAAAATCTAGAGTAAAGTCTAGCTATAACTTGTTACCAAAAGAATGGACAGAGTTGAATAAGAGATTCAGTTTAATTCAGTGTATGCATTTTATGTTGTATTGTCACTTTAAAAGGGTGACCAGCTGAGGTGTTCAAGATAAGACAGAAAACACTACTGCTTTCTCTTCAAAATTCTTCTAGGAGGGGACCAAATATCTGTAGAAATTTGAGCTATGCGTCCGACATTTTCAAATATAATTCTACCACTGTATTAGTCAAGTATGAGGATTAAAGATACCATTTCATGTTTATACGTATGTTCACATGTGCCAGTCATCAGGTATTCTGACTCTGATCATGAAACTATACTACAATTCACTTATGAGACACAATAAGCAAAGACTGGCTCTCTCAGGAGGCAAATTCAGATTTGTTGGTACATGCATACATGCATCTACATCTTTATCCAACTTCCAGTTTTGTTGTGAAGATATAGTTAAGGGTAGTTGGGTTGTGAGAAAGAAAGGGAAGGAAAATTGTATTCCTATTGGGGAAATGTACACAACACCAATCATAAAAACACCAAGTGTAGCTTGAAAGAGCCTACTGCTAGGTGAGTTACCCCCCTCTGACCACCAGGGTTAGAGCTATAAGTGAGCGACACGTTTGCTCATCCCTTCAGACCATGAACACTGTGTTAGTGACAAGTGTGGATCCATCGTTGAAATACGGATATGAACGTAGTCCTAAAAGTTCTCTCTTGGTCTTGTTGTTCATTCTTGTTTTCTGTGTGTAGCTGGCAGAGGACTTGCTAGCATCAGGTCGGGCACATAGGTGATGGTGAAGGCTGCACTCTTACTGAAACAGGATTCAGTTGTGACTCATTTTGTACAACCCACTCTAAGTATTCCAGCTCATGTTTTCTAAAGTTCACAGAGCACATGGTCAGATTCATAAGATCAACGCACAAATGAACTAGGCATTGAGATGCAGGCGGATCATTCCTTGTGCATTCCAACCACTGCCGTGGTGACTCCTCAGCAGGTTTCTTCTCCTAACCCTCAGAGTCTCTTCTGTTTCCCACACCACAGCCCTCAACCAGTGTTGTAGCTACAGCACCGAAACCCTTCTATAGCACACATTGTAAACAAAAGATTCTTCTTTCCCGGTGGGTGACACGCGTTCTCTCTCGACTTTTTCTCGGCTGCAGTTCATCATGCTGACCTACCTATTCATGCTGGCCTGGCTGGGCGTGACGGCTTTCACCTCCCTGCCCGTCTACATGTACTTCAACCTGTGGACCATCTGCCGGAACAGCACCCTCGTGGAAGGGGCCAATCTCTGCCTGGACCTGCGTCAGTTCGGTAGGTGCAACACTGAACAACATCTCACAGTGTTCTCTCCGAGTAACTGCCTCAGAGCGACTGCCCATCACCTTCTCCCGAAGGGATGACGCTGCTGGAGTATCCATTCCCTTCCACGGCATTGGCTTTGGTTATGAATATGTGGGCATTTGAGATGGAGTGGGAGTTGATCTCACATCGCGAACATGGCATCGCCCATCCTGACTCCTCACACGTTCCCAGGCTCAGTGGGTGCAGCCTATGTTCATGGTCCCATGATCAGCTCTACATATCATGAGGTCTAGTCCAAACATCACCACAGAAATATGGGCTGCATTGTCTTCTGAAACAGGACAAAGATACTGAGCATTTTTTGTTTAGTTTCATAAATTTTTTCATGAAGAAATCAGGATTTCAACATGGAATCAGCCACCTAACCATATTCTATAAAGAGTTCAACTTCCCAAACTGCAAATCAAAGTAGTCACATTTCCCCCCAAAATGTGTGTTTTAGTACTTGATTTCATTTATTCTTTTAATTAGTAGAGCAGGAAACACAGACGCTTAATAATTGATAGGTCACTATTATAAGTTTCAGTTTCATTTTATGGGTTAAAGTCTACTAGGTCTGATATTATAAAAGCTACACCAGCTTTCTTTTCATCAGATTTTTTTCATGTAAAACACTTCATTCATACATTTATACTCAACCGTTCCATATTCTTACATTTAAACTGTGTCATAGATAAGCAATATAAAGTTGCTTATAGCTTATATTCAGAGGGGATTAAATTTACCTCTACAGCAGACTGGGCTGGGAGCTCTAGCCATCCTTACCCTAATCCAATCAAGAGTTAAGAAGGTTTCAATCTGGGGTTGAGTATCTGTTAAACTAGCCTATGCCATCTTGCCCTGGGGGGTTTCTGTTCATTGTCTAGCCTTTCTAGTTATACTCAAGTGGTAATAACAACAAAATCAAAGTCTGTCAAATAACCTCTTTGGTTATTTTTATTTAGGGCTGAAACCTCATGTAACAATAATATTTTTGTATGTGTGTATGGGCTCATTATGTGTGGGCCTTATTCTAAATGGTTTATATACATTGACTTGTTTAATTCTCACAAGAGTTCTGCGTGGGGGACACTATTAATACATCCCTTATACATGACAGAACTAAGGCACAGGAGGGTGAATGGCTTGCCCATAGTTACACATCTAGTAAGTGCCTGAGCAGGATGCAACCCTGGCAGGCTGGCTGCAATGTGTACGTTCCAAATTTTCAATCAACTGCCTCTCCTGTTGAAGCAGGAACTGAATTACAAATGTGAAAAGGCCAAGTCCCATCTCACCTACCCTATTCGGAATTCTATTCCTTCATTTGTAAAACCATGGGAGTTACAGGTTTTATAAGAGACATACAAATCCACATGTTCAAATGGACTTTTTTCACAGAATGACTATTAACATCTCACCTACTAACATCTGGGAATGCTGTAGATAGTTAACACTGGGAATGCTATCAATGGGAACACTGTAGATGGTTGACACTTTAAACACTGTAGCTGGTTAACATCTGGGCATGCTGTAGATGATATTCTCCAATGAGGTTTCCTTGTGTGTCAGAAAACCAGGAATCTTTCACCAGTTGGTGTCCGCAAGTCCTTTGTCTCCACAGTGATAGTGTAGATAGAATGTGGGGGGCAGTGTAACTGTTCTGTCACCACCTCCCTCTGTCAGACCAAGTCCTCAGGTTCCTCTGTCTGACCCAAGTGAAAAGCTCATGATCTGCTCTGAGCATGAAGTTCTCGGCAAAAAGATGATGGGAGGGTATGGACGGCTCTCCCACGGGGCAGGTTTCAGCCATGAAATCATGTCCCATGTGAACACAGGCAAGGGACACCTCAGCAGGGAGTCACCACAGGAGGACAGCTGCTCAGAAAACCACAGCTCTAACCCCAGTCCCATCCCATCCCCCAACAGTGTTTTCCTTTTCCTCTGCTCATCTGAAAAATTAAAACTGGAAAAATGTGACTAGTCTCTCAGGGAGAGTTGCCAGACAAAATACAGGACACCCAGTTCAGTGTGAATTTCAGCTAAACAAGCAATGTTTTTTAATACACTATGTCTCAAGTATTGCATGGGACATCCTTATGGTTAGTTCGAAGCATGACTTTGATTAGAGCTGCCCTTGAACCTTAGCATAGTCACTGAGATTTATTCCAAGTTAACTTTCCTCCTGCCACGGAAGAGAAGACACTTTCCAGATGTCATGCAACCTTACATCAGTGATGAAGCTTTCTGTTATCCCTGCACACAGTCTACTGTCTGAGAGCTTTTATTTGCCCTCTAGGTAGCACACCTTCATAAGAAACTTGGATGTGAGCATGCAATCAAGCTAGCAACAAGGGGTATCAGAATAGAAAAAAACTGCTCCCTAAAACTTGACATATAGTCAGAATAGACATTTGCTAATTTCATCCAAAAATTAATTATGTACATAAGGACATATTGTAAAGCTATTTGTCTTATTTTGCAAAGCTGTCTCGTGAGCTTGTGGATGGTACCTTTGCTCTTACAAATGGGAGCTCTCCCGTGTCCTGGTATTGTACCTGCTTAGTCTCCACTGCGCCTCCTGGCCTCACCCCACCAGCAACGCGATAAGCATGCACATTTCAACCAGGTCTGATGGGAAGGGGAGACTTACTTCATGCAGATGGAGGATTTGAGGATGGCTGACCACATTAGGGTTTGCTGTATTTCAGAATGCGTCATGACGTGTTACTTCCAGCTTTAATTTTTCATACTTTTATAATGATTTTAGTTGTCCTTTAATTCTCTATACAGCGATGTAATGAATGTATTAGGTATTTGTCCCAATAAATTTGTTTCATAAAATACTAGAACTGGTCCCCTTCATATCATCTAGATTCAGGATGTAAAATTGTGCTCCCTTAAAACCTGGAGACAATGAAACTATCTCAGGGCCAACGTAGGGAGCAAGTGGTCCCAAGTGAGCGGGGCTTCTGCTAGCCTTTCAGCCACAACCACCTCAGGTCCAGCAGGTCCACACACTGGCAGAAGCAGCTTGCCTTCACCTGAGTCCCATGAAGCTCTAGTCATAGGAACTCATTTCACATACTCAGCTACCCTTTTTCCAACAAGTACTTACTGAGGTCCCATTATGTTCAAGCACTGCACATGTTTGAAAAAAAAAAAAAAAAAATATATATATATATATATATATATATATATATATATATATCTCCATGACAAAAAGTAAAATAAAATAAAGTCTGACAAACTCTGAGATCGTGAACCTGCCCATCACACTCTTCCTAGAGAATGGGGAGACTGCATTTATTTACACAGCACAGACCAGAAACACAAAACCAGGAGGCAGGCTTGCAGGCCCCATTAAGAGAGTGTGGATGAAGGGGGCGTGATGGGCAGCCTCCCGCATGAGCGGAGAACCGAGAATTCGCCTTTGCTGTTAACACTGCAGAGTCTTGGTGAGCTTTACAAGAAAAATGTCCGTGGAGGGTTGGGGCAGAATCTGACTGGGAAGGGTGGAGTGGAAATGAAAAGAAAAGAATTGCAGATGGCGAATGTGGCAGTGCTGTCTAGGTGTTTACTGTAAGTGAGTGAAGAAATGGGCATTTCACATGAATGTCGCCTGCCTGTCACCGATCTGATGAAGGAGGCCTGCACCAGGAGCCTCCTCTGTGACGATGGTTTATTAGACAGGTCATAGGTGGGCCCCTACCCCGCCACCGTGGCAGGGACAGAAGATCTCCTCATGCTGGGCACTACATGGAGATTATGTTTTTAATGGAATCATTGCACAAACTATTGGCAAAGCAGAATGGCAGCAGCTCCAGAGAGGAGGCTGGTAGTGCCCCTTGAGCTAAGAATGTGTGAGTACACACACAGTAAAACTAAACACAGAGCAAGATACAGATCCCATGACAGAGAAACCCACACCTAAAACGTGCTGGTCATATTAACCAATGTCACCCCAATAAATTTAATAAAAAATTAAATAAAGAGCAGCAAGCGCTAAAAGCTTAGATATTAGTTTGCCTAGAACTTGCGATTTTTCTTTCTTTCTTATCTATTTATGTTTGACATAAAACTAAAGATCCATTCCTGGATGGATGACTGGATCCCTTCTCTAATGAGACCCGTGGCAGTGGGTCCCCTATGTACTGTTCGATGCCTCGGGCCGGGCAGATGGCCACAAGCTCTCGTTCAACAGCTCTCTGCTGGGTCCACAAATACTGATTTTTTAAAATATGCTTTTATTGGTTTCAGAGAGGAAGGGGGAGGGAGAAAGATAGAAACATCAATGATGAGAGAGAATCATGGATCAGCTGCCTCCTGCAAACCTCCTACTGGGGATGGAGCCTGACCTGGAATCAAATCATGACCTCCTGGTTCATAGGCCAATGCTCAACCACTGGGCCACGCCAGTGGAACAATACTTATTTTGATCATTGCCCCCAAGTGGTCCTGAACCAACTGGACTCAGGGTCAATCGAGTGACATCACAGCTTTTTATCCCCCCCCCCCCCCCGCCCCGCCGCCTCACTGGCAGCACTGTTTTTGGTCTGAGCAGAGAAGTCCTCCTTTGGTCTGTGTGCTTCTATAGACTAACAGGAGCTTGGTGCCACAGAATGAAATGAGATCCAGGCTGAGGGTGGTTTGGGGCTTGGCCATCACTGTAGCTGTCATGCCTATGCCTCGCATTAATGACCGAACCAATCCACTGGCCACAGCTGACCTGAGATTCAGGTGCCGGCCCCAGGAATTCCGACTGAATGCATTTGGCCTTGCTGAGGGCCGCAGAGGTGGGACCTTCCACTCCCCACTCTACTCATGTCACTATCCAGCAATGAAAGCCCAGGACGGAGGTTTCTATTGTAATGTAACCTAAAATAGAATGTACTTAGATTTTATCCGCAAAAGTTTCGTTTTCTCTCTCATGGGGCTCTTGAAAACTTGTGCAATGCTAACCCATCATTCTCTACATGTCGTAGGGATTGTGACCATCGGAGAGGAAAAAAAAGTCTGCACCGTGTCGGAGAACTTCCTCAGGATGTGCGAGTCCACGGAGGTGAGGTTCTCGCAGCCTTCAATTTGGTGGGAATTTCCTCTCCCTTGTGTGGTTTGAAGGGCACATAATTAATTCTACACTCAGTTTCCCCATTTTCTTCCAGAGGCCATTTTTCTTGCTATGAGATTATGCAGGGGGTGGGGCTAGAAAATAAATATGAGTGGCATGTTCTGCGCACTTCAATAAAAATGATATCTTAAATTTTTTCAGAAATGGTCATTTTAATGAAAGGTGAAAAATTATAGATTTCTTTAAAAAGAGATAACAGCACCTTCTATTGTTATATTACTGAAAACCATCCTTATTCATCATAATCTCATCTTTATAATGAAATCCTATTCACATGATGCTGTTGCGAAGGTTGACATGATTTTCAGGAGAAAAGATCTGTAATGGTGTTTTTGGAGGAAGGAATTCTTGAAGGCTCACTTCTGTTGAAGATGTACAAAGCTCTTACTCATTAGAAGCCATGGGCCTGACCTCTCTTCCGCTTGAAACTCTGACACACGTGTTGGTTCTGTGGTTTCCTCCGCAGCTGAACATGACCTTCCACTTGTTCATCGTGGCGCTGGCTGGCGCGGGGGCAGCAGTCATTGCTATGGTAAGATCTCAGAGACCTCGGGTGTAGTTTTTCCATTGGAATTAGAGGTATTTGCTTGTAGAGATGATTATCTCAAATGTCTGACATTCATAGGAATCATTTATTTTATTATCATTTCAAAAAAAAATAGTGAGGGAACACTGGTTTAATAAAGGCTTAGCGTAAAGAAGCATTATCACAAAAGAGATAATATTGGTAATCAGTGTACAGATTACAACACTCAGTAATATGCTAACATTAATAAAAACAAGCAAATTCATTAATATGTAGACATCAAATTACTATTAACATAAAAATTATCTCTGTGGCATATATGAGTGTGTCAGTGCATTATACTATATAATAAAAGGGCAATATGTAAAGGACCCTAACAGTGGAATGACCAGTCACTATGATGCACACTGACCACCAGGGGACAGACGCTCAATACAGAAACTGCCCCCTGGTGGTCAGTGTGCTCCCACAGTGGAAGCTCTGCTCAGCCACAAGCCAGGCTGATGGCGGCGAGCACAGTGGCGATAGCAGCAGCCTTTCCCTCCTCCTTGGCAGCACTAAGGATATCTGACTGCAGCCTAGGCCCACTACCCTGAGGGCTCCCGGGCTGCCAGAGGAATGTCTTACTGCCAGCTTAGGCCCGATCCCCCAGGGAGTAGGCCTAAGCTGGCAGGTGGACATCCCCCAAGGGGTTCCGGACTGTGAGAGGGCACAGGTCGGGCTGAGAGACCCCCCCGCCTCCCAGCCTCTAGTTCTAACTACTATTACCACTCCTTCACTCACATTATCCTTCTTTCCTCCTTAAATAAGAACACTAAAAAGCCATTGAGTCACTTATGAGAAAAGGATTAGTTTTGTTAAAATAAATCTCAGTAGTTTAATGTCAATGTCTTCTCTACCTAATTTTCTTCAGAATATTAACAAGTTCTTAAAGCCAAACTCTTAACATGTGAGCAGGACCTACTGTGTGCCAATCCTGCACTCCATTTTTAACTCCCCAGAAATTCCAGATTGCTTGCTGGGATGCGGGGGGTCAACACTGCTCCGAACATCAATAACAACTCCTGCAGTCAAATATTATAGATATCTAGAAAGTTTCTGGTAACCTCACCTATGTAATAGCCAATTCAAGATGTAAAAATGATAAGAGTTGAAAAAGAAGAAGGAAGAAGAGATAGTGAAAGAATCAAGATGGTGTCTTGTCATTGGAGGAGTGAGCCAGGAATGCATTTTATTTATATTGTTGCTATTACCACAGAAATTTTGGTCCATTTTATTAGTGAATATATCTTATACAACTACACACTTTGAACATTTCTTTCTGATAGCAAGGTGAAATGAGGGTACTGATCAGGCTTCCTGTATAAATTATTTTTGTCTTTGATTAGGTTCACTACCTCATGGTTCTGTCTGCCAACTGGGCGTACGTGAAGGATGCCTGCAGGATGCAGAAGTACGAGGACATCAAGTCGAAGGAGGAGCAAGAGCTGCATGACATACACTCTACCCGCTCCAAAGAGCGGCTCAATGCATACACATAAGCAAAACCTTCCCATCCTCCCATTCAGATGCATTGGTGTTTAACTAAGGGCCATCCAACCATCCAACCTTCCGAAGAATAAAATGAAAGTGCTTCTCATCAATGATATGGAGGGTGACTTAGGAATCACCCGAATAGAGTTCGTTGTTGTTTAGCACTTTAACTTCTGAATCTGTTAAATTGATGTAATCAGATCTCTTCTACAAGCTCCTGTCCAGCCTTTTTCTTTCTTTTTTTTTTAATTTCTCAACCTCATTTAATAATTCTTAAGATCAATGAAACTAACATTGTCAAATACAGAGATTTGATTTTTTAACCACTTCCCATGTTGTTCTACATAACACCTATTGCATTATTTCTTACGTTTTGAAAAGAAAAAGTAGTTTTTTTATACATTTTAGTTTTGATTTCAGTAACTAGCTTGACTACAGGTAACCTTCAAAGGGACCATTGTACATTACCAACAACAGACAGAGATGACACCATGATGACTTTTCTTGAAATATGGAAATCTTTCTGAAGATCAGTGGCCACATGACTGTAGGCTCTGGTTAATGTTTTCAACAATCTAAGGTGCAATTTCTAAATTTGTAAGAGTAGGTTTTAAAAAAAAGTGCTTCTTATCTTTGTTAACGTATTTTTTCTCGATGTACGGAAGAGGAATTTCCCTTGGATTCTTCAAGTTTATGTTGTGAGCATGTAGAAACAGTGATGCTAATGCATGGCTAGTTGCCTTTTTAAGACTGTGACACCAGGCGTACCTTTTAAAGTTCAGTACAGAGATGATTTTAATGGGAATAACTGCTGCGGACCTGTTTGCAGAAGGGTCTCTGTGACTTATGCAGTGGCTGGATTGGAACTTGAATATGCTAATGTGGGACATGAATTGCCTTCATGAAGGTGGCATATGACAAATAAGCACACTCACCCCTCAGAAGTTGTTTTACCTACCTTAGAAAGGTCCCGTGGGTTGCACCTCTGTAAACTACCCCTCAACTGTGTATGATATATTTGAAAAGGCTTCCATTAATATAATAGCTTTGCTTGCAGCCTTCCAATCTACGTTGGTTTACCTGTAGTGTTTTTTACAGTGTGGTAGGAGGCCACTGTGCACTGTATCCTTCCGAAGTGGAGTGGCGCATTTGTTTTCCTTTCTAGTGAGTCATTTTAACCAACTGTTCATTCATATTCATTTATAAGAAGTTCCTATATCAAAGGAATAAAAAGAAAGCAATCAGTATTACTGGACCAAATTGGGTGTTTGTTTTCACCTTGACTCGTGATTATTTCTAATGCTACAAGAATGCTGTAAAGTGTCTTTTAAAATGACGTCGCCTGACAAGACATTTTTGTCAGTGTATAAAATCTAGGTAGTATATTGTGCACTGATTTGACCATTGTGAAATCTCTTATCAACATTAAGTGCATTTCTAATAACATTTACTGAGTGAAACAGCCTTTGTACAATGACTAGCCATGCATCATCCATGATTTTACCAGTTCTTGTAGTACGTAGGGGTATCACTGGGGTTCCCTGTGGCATGATAATGCATCTGTAGTATTATTTAATTAATTTGGGGTTTGCTTCCCTTTTTTTATTATCTTACTGGTTCAACATTTTTTTTCTGATATATGCAGTATTACAGATATTCAGCAGAAGTATTAATGGGCTTCTTTAAATTCTATATGGTAGTGTTTCAGTTCTGTGTCTTAACAGTTTGTGATGGTTTTTAAAACTGTCTTTTAAACTTATGTAACGATGTTGACTCTTTTGCCTTTCCTTTCTCCTGGTATTAGAGTTTGTATTTTCACAAAGAGTGCTTTGTAGCAGGCATTACAATTAATCTGTTTTGTACATACATGTGCCAACAGCTTGATGGTGGCGTTTTTGAAATGTAGAACAAAGTGCTTGCGAACTGTAATAAATACACTTGTGTACTTTGTGTACTTATCATCCGTCTCTGCAGTGTTTCTTCTGCTTATTCCTCTCCCCTGTGTGTGCACATTCTTTTCAAACCCAACAGGTACTCTTTCCTTCAGATGCTTATTGCCTCCATAGAGCTGACCCAACACTTCAGACCTCAGTGAAAATTCTCTGCATGGACACACAGAATGGGGGTGAATGCAGCGGGGTGGGGAGAGCGTGAAGCATGAAAGACTTAGAGGTCATTTCGTTTAGCAAATGGTCACAATTCCTAAGTTATGCTATTTTCTCATCTAATTTTTGTTGTTTTGTGCTTCCTTTAGTGCTTCATAAACTAACAGAGAAGCAAAAAGGACTGATGCATTTCAGCAGGAAAAATGACTCCTTGGTTAGCTTCGAAATATCAAGGTAAGAACAATGAAATGAAAAGAATATATATAATTTTTCTAGACTTCTTTTGTTTGTATCAGGTGTAATTTCTTCTGGCCAAACTTGCATAGAAAGTATGTCAATCTGAAAATAATAACATAGTTTCAATAAGAATCCTAATTTTCATAAGGCCTAAGGATTTGGATCAGTCTTCAGTTATCTATATACTGAAGCCCAGTGCACAAATTCATGCACTTGGGGGTGGGGAGACAGGGGGTCCCTCAGCCCGGCCTGTGCCCTCTCACAGTTTGGGAGCCCTCGGGGGTTGTCCAACTGCCGGCTGAGGCCCAATCCCTGCCGGCAGTTGGACATCCTTAGCACTGCCACGGAAGCAGGAGAGGCTCCTGTCACCGCTGCTGCACTCACCAGCCACGAGCCTGGCTTCTGGCTGAGCAGCACTCCTCCTGCATTGAATGTCTGCCCCCTGGTGGTCAGTGCATGTCATTCTGCTGCTTGGTCAATTTGCATATTAGCCTTTTATTATATAGAATTATTAAGTAGCAACTTGGAAACTTCACAGATTTAGGTTACAGATATCTACAATAATTATAAGTAGATCTGGACAAAATGTCTTACACCTTAAAAAGTTACTTTTAAGACAATAAGAAAAGTTTTTTTCTATCAAATTGTAATTTTTGTTCATTCTAGTATTTATGAAATTCTTAGCATAGCAGCAAGATAAAAAATTATATGTTAAAGAATGTCAACATGAACAAAATTTCACATTTTATGATTTAAAAAAACTGATCATTGTAAGATAATTACAATGTTTGAAAACTCAAAAATCCATTTCTCTTTGTAATACACACATTTATCTTTAGAGAGCACAATTTCTTTTGGGGAATTTCCCACCAGCCTTTCTGAGATATAATGAACACACAATCTTTTGGGGAACTGTGAAGCTAATGTTAAGACTAGGAATTCACTCGCTTTGAGAATAAAACATGTGTTGGCCTGTTCTGACTTGGATGTAATCAGATTACATCTTCGTGTTAAAACTTAGAAATAGTACTTCATGATTTTTCACTCAAAGGTCAAGTACACTTGACTCTCTCATTGTTTTGTTTTGTTTTCTTGGTTGTTTTTTTGGGTTTGTTTTTTTTTGTGTGTGTGTGTGTGTGTTTTGCCTTTTAGACAAAATAGAAACATATTATTTTAAAGTACAGAGTGAGCAAAAGTAGGCTTACAGTTGTACTATAAATATACAATAATCCTGTATAATAAAAGCCTAATATGCAAATTGTCCCCCCAATCAGGAATTTGACCAGGAGTTTGACCAGGAGTTCAACTGCTCACTATGAGGTGTGCTTTCCACAAGGGGGCAGCACAGGACATGGCAGGCATCCATCAGTGACACGGCACTGGCAGCAGGCAGCAGTGGAGGCACTGCTGACCCCAATGGGCCCTGATGAGAGCAGGACCACAGTGGGATGGTGGAGCAGGTGAGGGGCAGCACCAGGCCAAGGCGGGTGTGAATGAGGCCCAATCGCCCCATCGATCACCCCGCAGACAGCAACCAGTGGCAGCAGAGGGGTGGGGCCACTGCCCAGCTCCCAGGCACTGAGGGAGCCAAGCAGGGGCCCAATGACTCAGGCAGAAGGGGGCGTGGGGGACCCAGGGGCCCAGGTGCTGCTCAGGTGCTGCCCAGGGCCCAGAGGTCAGCTGGGCCTGCCCTTCCATGTCAGATGCTCGTGCTTTGATCGCCGGCGAAACCTTTGGACCGCACCTGTGCACGATTTCATGCACCGGGCCTCTGGTTAATAAATAATCACACAAGAACAAACTCTTTCAAAGACTCACAACCGTGAACCTACTTTTGCCCACCTCCGTATATTTCGTAAAGTAACTTGATAGCTGAGCTATAATGAACACGATGGAATCTGAATTAAACTATCATGCCCTTTAAAGTCCATTGAGCAAGTCAGCGTTAAATGCTGCTGACTTCAAGGCCAGTGTCTCTTTACGGGTGGGATAAACCCAGACGTGTCAGGAGTGTTATAAGAGAGCAGCCACGGTTTTCCTCAGGGATATGAGCAATTTGGGTGAGTGCCGCACAGATACGCATACCACGTTGCCCACGGCCACAGGCCACACCTAGCGGGAGAGAGCGAAACATCGGTTTATGGTTCCACCTCTTCATGCATTAACTGGTGGATGTTTGTATGTTCACTGACTGGAGATCAGACCTGCAGCCCTAGTGTATCTGGAAGATTCTCTAACCAACTGATCTACCAAGCCAGTGCAGGAATTCACCTTTTCTATTCTCTGAACTGCTCCACAAATTGTTTTTAATTAAGATTTTATAGTTAGAATAGATAACCAGCAGCACCCTAGAGAAAATGGTTATGTAATCTCAGGTCACCCCACAGCCTAGCGTGAGCCGTTTCTTCTAAAAATTCCAATTACTGTGTCTATACAGTCAGCTGGGGAGGCCTGATGTATCTGCATGTGAAATGTACTAATGAGAAATGTCTGCAAGATGATTTCATGTCTTCTGCCTAATAGTGCTATGTGAGTTCCAAGTACTGACAAATTAGGGAACATTATTAAGACGATTACAGTTTGTAATTTAGTTAGATGATTTATTTTAGGCTCAGAACACATCCTGTGTTGACCACATCTTTGCATCTCCCCCAGCGGCCCTACCACAGTGCCCCAAAGACAGCTGGGCTGAATTGATATTTGCTAAGTGAGTAGATTTTATAGTCTCGATCTGCAGCTACAGTTTCTCAGAGAAAAGGGGAGATCTGTGTTAGAACTTGGATTGAAAGAATGATCCCACTGCATGAACCAAAGGACACATACCCGCAAGCTTGCAATAGGAAACCGTTGCATCGCTGATCTTTAGGACCTTTGTATCAGAATTTCCCAGTTGCGTGTGTACCCTGCTTCTCCCCAAACTGCCACCTATACAAGCATAGACTGTGTCTATTATTCCACCGTCCAGGGCAGGCTGGGGGCTGTGCTAGGTCTCTGTGGGTTGTGTCTGTCATAGTTGGGATGAAGGCAGACATCCCCTCTCTCTCTGCTTTCCTCTCTCCACAGGTAGGTGCTGAGAGAAAGTGATATGAGGGGAAAGGCACAGGGTAGCTCCTTAGTGGCTGTTTGAAGATTCCTAATATCTGTCTCCAAGGAAATATAACTCTACATCTTCTCCAGTGTGCCTGCCTCAGAATTCTCGGACTGGCTGAAGAGTCAGAGCTTGCTCTTGCTCTTAAAATTATCTCCTTTGGATGAATTCATTATTCCACCTGTTAATTCCCTCCCAAATCTACTGACTTTTACCCTGCACAGATGGTGGGCAAGAGACTCTGCTGGCCCTCAAGGAAACACATGCACACACACACACACACACACACACAACAGCAACAACAACAAACAAAACCCAAAATATCCACACAGAATGTGGAAAGGGCTACGTTTACAATAGAGTGAAGCAGAACCCGAATCATCACATGTCTGTGTTTTTCCCCACAAGGCAGCAGAGGAAACACCCTCCAAATGAGGAAGAAAGCCTCCTGGAGATTTTAAGGTGAGAATGCGGTAAGCGGTTCCTTCTCAGAACACCGGCAACACACATTATGTATGTACATCCACACATGCATGGACACTGCTGATCCTTTTAGGATATCTCTGCTTAGCATGTCATAACGTGTGTGACTGGAAAGGTCATGGCATCAGGTGACTTGCTGATCTTCTTGCGTGCAATCTGATGACTGTGGATGGCAAACGATTTCTC
Source organism: Murina feae (assembly GCA_004026665.1). Taxonomy (NCBI): domain Eukaryota; kingdom Metazoa; phylum Chordata; class Mammalia; order Chiroptera; family Vespertilionidae; genus Murina; species Murina feae. Next base: position 101,167 of record PVJC01000753.1, read on the forward strand.
ACTCCCCCTTTCCATGGATGGAGAAGATGGCTGAGCAGAAAACCTGTCGCAGAGAAAGGAAAAGGCAGCCAGAGCCCTTTTCAGAGAATTGTCGTGGGCTGCCATCTAGTGGTGCTCACGACGCATAGCCATGGCGCCCTCAAGGGTACGCCTCTCCCTTCGCCTGCCACCCGCCTGCAGACACAAGGGCACATCTGTGCGCAGGGGCATCTCTCCCTGCATGGTCCCTACAGGGCCCTGAGGGGGCCAGTCCTTTCCATGCAGTGCTTTACGTTAAACTCCTGCTGATACTTAGACTATGAAAAACTGGGTGAAATGAATATTGTGTGATCTGTTTTACTCCACATTCTACATGAAGCTGAAGAAAGCCCCTCCAAGCCCCCACTTTTCTTTTTCTCACTGATGTTATTGATTGTCTAAGGAGTATATCTTTCTAAATAGTCTTGCCGCTTCCTGTTGTAGGCCTCTGGTGACTTGAGAAAAGCCTGTGAATTAAGTTCTTCTGACCCTTTTTGAAGTACTTGCCTCTTTTCGCGTTTCTGTGTCTGTGGCCTTTTCCATGTGACACTGAGCATTTTTAAGGCTATAAATGATGTATGTAGCTAGGCAGTCGGATGCGTGTTAACTTGGTTTCTTCTCTTTCTCCACTTCTTTCTTTTTTATTTCCCTTCCTCTCATCCTTTTTGCACCTTATAATTTCAGCTCCATACTTCCTGCTGGGACAGTCCTCCAAGGCAGATCTGTTTTTCCATTGATTGATGCTCCCAGTAAAACTCGGGCAGATTACACTGAAAGCTTTTTTGATCGCCCCTCCCCCACCCCCAGCATGCTTCTCTCTTTGGTCCTTGTCCAAAAGCCATCCATTTACAATGAGTTTGCCAGGAGCTTTGTAAGCATCCATGTCCTCCTTCGTGGAATTTCCATTCATTTTCCCAGAGGATGGCATAGATAGCAGCTCAGGGGAGGAAAACGCCCTGTGACCAGCTTGGTGCTCTCACTGCTGAGTTCCGTGGAGCTGAGCTGTCAGAAAGGGGGTGGTGGGAGGGGAAAAGGATAAAGAAAAGGGTGCAGCTCCCTGCGAAGAGTGCGGACTGGCCTCTGGGTCAACCTGAGTGTCTGTAAGGATGTGCGTGCCCTTGCTCTGCAACTGAAAAGAGCCCCGGGTCCATCCAAAGGCCCCTAGGAGGGGGTCCCCAAGTGCTGCAGACGCTGCGTGCCTCTCCTGCCTCCTTCTCCGCAGTATCACCAAAGTGGCTGCTTCCCAGGGGTGTCACCACAGGAGCACCGTGCTCTATGGACATGATCTCCTTTAATCCCAACCACAAGCCCAGGGAACGAGCTATTTCACAGCTGGAAAGTCAGCCACAGTGTAGTGTCCTACGGCCACTGGTCCACTGATATGCCCACTCCATTCGGTATACTGAGATCTACTTGAGCCCAGCTGGCATGGCTCAGTGGTTTTAGTGTCAACCTATGAACCAGGAGGTCATGGCACAGTCAGGGCACATGCCCAGGTTGTGGGCTCCATCCCCACAGGGGATGTGCAGGAGGCAGCAGATGGATGATTCTCTCTCATCACTGATGCTTCTATCTCTCTGTCCTTTTCCCTTCCTCTCTGAAATCTCTGAGATATATATCACTTACTGTGGATGAATGGTTCGGCAGGATTATTTTTCTGCAGGTATTGCTTTGCAGCAATATTCTTCTCAAACAGCCTTGCTGAGAGTCTGGCTGAAAGTTTGAAAACACAAAGCACTTTTACCTGATCTTTCGTCATGTGCAGGGCTGTCTTCTAATCGATGCCATGCTGCAACTTGCTGCACATGCAAGAGGGGTCGCCCAGTGGAGCCGAATCAAAAGCTCCTCAAGCATTGCCGGGCCGAGGGGACACGCAGGGCAGTGACGCTGCCTAACTGTGAGTCGTTGAAGAGATGGAGGAAGAAGAGAGGAGGACGGGACAGAAACAATACTGAGCAGGTAAGTGGTGTGAATTTTCCCAAGTGAGATATTACACATGTATGGAAGGACTTGGGCACATGCTTGGTAGGAGAAAAACAGAGAAAACGCCTCCAGGCATGTCCTAGTCACACTGCCGGAAACCAAGGGGAAAGAGAAGCTGCTCTCAGGGTTTGGGGGCGCAGTCATGTCGAGAGAGCAGCAATGGGACGTTGAGCTGCCTTGATGGGAAGACAGTGGACTCGGGAAACAGTAGCTCCCGAATCTTAGAAGACTGGTCAACCTAGAATTCTTCACTCAGCAAAATACCTTCCCAAAATGAGGCAAACAAAGATGATTCTTCCAGATGAATGTGAGCTGATGGGAGTGTGTTTTCACTGGAGTTGCCCTGTGAGATGCACTAAAGAACATGATTTAGGTGGCAGTGAAATGATCCAGAATAGAGGGCAAATCTGCAGGCAGGCGTCCCTGAAGTAGGAAAATAGGGGAGGAGGGGGGAATTGTTATCACTTGAAGAAACAACCATTCCTGTGTTGAGAACTATTTTTATGGTTTTATAAGTTGTGGTGTTAACTGTAGAACAACAGAGGGCAGGGGAATACGTATAGCTACACTGTGGTAAGGTTATTTTATGGGAAGGTATATAGTTCTAATGTAAGGCAGAATCTAATAGATCCCGGATGCCTCATCCTGAAAATGATGCTGTAAACGTTATAATAAAAGAGCCCATGCAGATGGGAAATGGGAAGACACAGAAAGTCCCTCACTCGTCCCAGAGACGGCAAGGAGCCGGCATAACAGAACCAAGAATCGATGAGACACAGGAGGACAAAGAGGAAGGTGGTGACGTTAAATCCAGTCATTCCCATAATTACATGGAATATACAGAGAATGCATATGAAAGAAAAGAGTAGATTTTCAGACTGGATTTTTAAAAAGGATAGGGAGACCCAACTATATACTAATTTTTAAGACACTTAAAATACAAAGACACAGAGATTGATCGCTAGTTTTTCCTAGGTTATAAGAAGCTTTGCAAGTGCAGGCATTCTGGGAGGGAAGTGCCACAGGGTCAGAACTCAAGTGAACACGGATGGGGATTTTGCAGTGTGATTGTACAAAACCAGGAGACAGTTTTTCGAATATTGCCAGTGATCTCCCGGCAGGGAGTGTGTGTCGGTTAGAAAGCTGTGTTTGGGGAAAGGAAGCAGGAGGAAGTGGGGCGCTTGGGGAGTTGACAGTTAATGCTGTGTAGAACCAGCGCTAATGGGGAAGCCCAACTTTGGAGGCTGAGGTGTGGGCTGATCTGCCTCCTACAAAAGTGCACTGTTCTGTGAGTGACCTCGGGATACAGCTACCGAACCGATGACCCCAGGATAATCTGACAGCGACCTTGAGCTGGGAGGCTGTTCTCAGGACAGAGGCCCAGGGAGAGAGGAGGTCAGGACAGCCCCAATCAGCTAGACCATCTCCTTCCCATGGGAGTCAGGGCAGCATGGCTCAGCCACAGGCCCCTCGTGCCCATGTGAGTTCCCAGTGCTCTCGCAATCCCGTGAGCCTGAAAACAGTGCCACTTTAGGATTAATAGCTCCCAAAACAATACATTGGTCAGCACGAAATGCATCTTTTATAAAACTCAATTAGTCTGGTTTCAAAAATTAAACAAAATTGCAGAAATTAAGATTTTTTCTCTTCAAAATTAAGAAAATTTGTTACAGTTTCTGTCCTCTCTTATTTAAGACTAGGGGCCCAGTGCACAAAAATTTGTGCACTTGGGGGGGTCCCTCAGCTCAGCCTGTGCCCTCTCACAGTCCAGAACCCCTTAGGGGATGTCCACCTGCTGGCGTGCCTGGCCAGCCTGGGTGAGGGGCTGATGGCTGTTTGTAGGTTTGCCAAACCCCCCAGTGGGGACCCTCACCCCATGGAGGGGTGGCCAGCCTGGGCGAGAGGCTGAGAGCCGTTTTCAGCCTGCTCACAGCCCGTTCAGGGTTTGGGTCCCTACTGGGGTGCCTGGGCAGCCTGGGTGAGGGGTTGAGGGCCGTTTTCAGGCTGCCCACAGCTCCTATTGACCCAAGGTCCCAGCAAAGCTGGCTGGAATCAGGTTTCTGGGGTTTATTTATCTTCTATAATTGAAACTTTGTCGCTTTGAGCCAAGGCCTAGTCAGGCAGGAAGCCCCCTGTTTGCTTCAGTTTCATGGCTTCTATAATTGAAACATTACCTTTAGCAGAGCCCTGGCCAGCCTAGGCAGGCAGTTTACTCCTGGTGTAACAGAAGCCTCCTGTTTAGTCTAGCTCCATGGCTGCCAGCCACCATCTTGGCTGGGTTAATTTGCATACAGCTGCTCTGATTGTCTGGTGGGCATGGCTTAGGTGTCTCAGAGTGGCTGGTGGATGTGGCTTGGCTGGTGAGCATGGCTTAGGGGGTCTCAAAGTGACAGCAAATTTGCATATTACTCTTTTATTAGATTAGATAGTAGAAAGTAACCACATCAGAAAGTAACCAATTTAACTGTCAAATTATAAATGTAGATGAAATCCTTACAAAATTAACTTCATTTTTTCTAAAATACATTTTTATTGATTTCAGAGAGGAAGGGAGAGGAAGGGAGAGGGAGAGAGAAAGAGAAACATCAGTGATGAGAGAGAATCATCCATCCGCTGCCTCCTGCAATCCCCACAACCTGAGGCTGTGTCCTGATCGGGAATCAGCTGTGACCTCCTGGTTCATACGCTCAACCACTGAGCCATGCAGGTCAGACTAATTTTATTTTTTATGACTGGAGCTTCTCTGGTTTTAGCCTGTAACTAAATGTTGAGTGTGGTTGCTCTGTGACAGTGGCAGGTGCAGCTTGGCTCGATGGGACACCAGTAACTAGGTCTTGGAAAATCTGATGGTTTTGATCCACAGAAGTTAGCATCTCCCTCAGTCTGGACTATCTCACTCTTTGAATGTATGGCCGACTCTCAGCTGCAAACAAGACTAATTTCCTCTCGTGGTGACTTCTCTGAGAGTGACAGCATTTTCCATTTAGATGCACCATTTCTGTCAGGACTAATAAGTCCTAATTGGCATTAAGATAAAAACATAGGCTTATGTAATAAGAGTCTTGCCCCTCAAACCCATCAGACAAGCAAGTAAAATAGCTGCTTTCCTTATCAAAACTGTCGGACACAAATATCCCAGATCTCCTAAAAGATTCACACAGTCCCATGCCTCATCACTAAGCAATAATTCACATACAATAAATGTAGGCTTCTTTTGTTGACTGTGTCAGCCAGGTTATACTTCTATTTAGAAATAAATACAACTTCTAAGTTAGCTTTTACTTTGTGATGCCTAGAGTTTGCGCTCCCATGTGGGGTACAAAGATAGTTCAGGTGATTTAGCAGAGCTCAGGCATGGGAGGAAAAGGAATCTTGCTTCCAGAATAGTCACTAGTGTGGGGAGGGCTGTAGCCAGATTCCGAGGGGGAGGAAGGAAGGGAGCTGTGCATGGCCGCACACTAGCCCAGGACTGTCTGCACTCGGAGTGGCCCTGATGGTACACCTGGAAGAGCTCCGAGTCAGGACCAGCCCACCCTCTCCTTCCTTCACTGACCACGAAGGGCCTGGACATGCTGCTTACACTTGTCCTTACTTCTTGAAACCTGCCTTCCATACTAACTGAACCCATCTCTCCCGGAGCCCATCAGCAGTCTCCTAGTCACATGCCCAGCCTCCAGGACCCGCTGATTGGCTCATCTTGTCTGACCCTTTTCACCACTCCTTCCCTCATCCACTGCAATGCACCAAATCGTTGCTTATGCCACAACTTCCCTGACATTTCCCCCTCTTCCTCTCACGGCCTAAACATAGGCATTTCACAGTATTTTTTCCTTGGTGTTATGATGAACTAAAGGCTTGCCCCCACCCATTCTTCTAGTGAACTCTAATTCCTGATGCCATTTGGAGGTGGGGCCTCTGGGGTTGACTTGGTCACGAGGGTGGCACCCTCAGGAATGGCACTGGTGCCCCTTCGAGAAGAGACGGGAAGTTAGTGGCTCCCTCGCCACCATGTGAGGACACTATGACAAAAAAGTGGCCATGGGCACACCCGACAGAGCTCCCAGCCGACGGGGTCACCTGCATCTTGACGATGGACTTGCCAGGAGTATGAGAAATGAACATTTGCTGTTTTAAGCTGTCGGTCTTTCATTTTTTTTTACAAGTGGTGTCCTTACAGTTGCCACAGTGAAGACTGGGATGGCAGAGGGAAGGGGAAGGGACCAGGTGTGTGGGTTCTGGCCCCAGGGTCCCTGGAATGCCAGGTGCTGAGGGTGCAGCACTGGAAATGGCCACACAAGGGCACCAGCCACACAGGCCACTCTAACCGTGGGTCCGGCAGGGAGCTCAGGGTCTGTGGGTGCTCCTGGGATCTACTGGACCAGTCTGCACAGGGCCACTGGCCCAGGAACCCCCTCTCCAACCCATGTGTGTGAGGGCAGGGTATCGGCACAACCTGGGATCTGGTTCAACCCAGCCAGCCCCACCCAAGGTCACCTACCAGCTCCTCACCAAGGCTGAGCCTCTGAGGCCACAGGACCTTCCCCTGGAGGAGACATGTCTCTAGGGTCAGGCAGAGCTCCCAGTGGGCCAGCTTCCTTCCTCACCATCAGCCTTTCCAGACCCGAGCCAGCCCAGATGAGAGAGGGCAGTGCCTCTGAGGGGCCCACAGTGGTGGGGACTGCAGGTGGAAGGGACTGGAGGGCAGTTGGCAAAGCACACCTGAGGGTGTGCTAGGGGCACAGGCGGCAAGGGACCAGGCTCCCAAAGTTCCTCAGGAGCTATGGTGGGCCCTCTCCAGCTCCCACCTGGGGCCCCTCAGGGCAGTCTTCTTCAGGGAGGGCTGCATGGCCCTGTGCAGCAGAGAAACAGAGACCCACCAGGTGGCCTTTCCTGCACATCACTGTGCTCAGGTGCCTTCATTTGACGTCTTTAACCAGCGCCATCTTCACAGGCAGCTGGCTTAGCTCCTCTGTGCTGCAGGGTTCATTTTATGGCTCTGTAATATTCATATCATAACATGCAACTGGTAGGTATCTTTGTGCATATGTCTTTGCGTCTATGTTTATCGTTTTTCAAGAATAATTAATTTAAAATGAATTTCCAAACCTCTTCTACTGCTTATGTGAAATTCAGACAAGCATTTAAGTGTCTTAAGGCACATTTTCCTAATTTCTCAAAAGAACAATATCAAATTCATAGGGTCTTACAGGTTAAATGAGACAATGAATGTCAGACACATTGCACAGTGCCTGACAGATAGCAAGAAATTAAATTTTGCTCTAAGTATTGTAGTGTTTATGATAGAAATTATTAATATATTCCTTTAGTTGTTTTGTATAATTACCTTCTGGCACAATTAAAGCAATTTATATTCTTACCAGCAGTGTATAAGGGTGTCAACTTTTTATTCTTTCTTTTTATTTTATTATATTGATTTGAGAGAGAGAGAGAGAGAGAGAGAGAGAGAGAGAGAGGCATTGATTTGTTGTTCCACTTATTTATGTATTTATAGGTTGATTCTTATCTGTGTCCTGACCTTTGGGATCAAACCCACAACCTTGGTTTATTGGGTCTACACTCTACCTAACTGAGCTCCCTGGCCTGAGCGCTGAAGGTGTCATCTTTTTATATTTCCATGGGAAGTAGCATAGTCAGAATGTTTCCTATTGTACATGTCCTCCTGTCACTGAAGGAAACCATCACTAGATGCCCACACCACTTTCCACAAAGGGCTCAGTGGCCAGACAGTGTGACAGCCCCAGGCCTAAACCCAGAGGCCCAGGGCACAGGGCCATCGTGGTGATCTGTGACAAGTTAGGAGTCCTTCCTGTCTCCCCTCCCCCCTCCCCCCTTCCCACCCAGAAGGGCACTGGTCAAATCTGCAGGTAGGCAGGGCTTTGCTAGCTGTTTTCCTGGTCCAGATGAGAGAGGAGGTAAGACAGTACCAATAGGACTGCTCGCTAAAGAATCCTGGGAGGGAACGGGCCTGGGGCCTGGAGTTGACCAACTGGCGCGGGAGAGGCAAGGGATGGAAGCCAGAGAGAGGGAGGTTTCTGTCTCGCTCCCTGAGGGGTCACGGCATTGCTCAGCAGCAAGAAAGAAATGCAGTTTTGGAGAATGCGATCAGCTGAGCTTGGATCCTAGAAAGTTTGAATTGTGTCCTAAAGCAGACATTGAATGCACGGTTGCATTAGACTGTTACATGGGCAGGGTGCATGGGGCTCGGTTTGGACTAATGTGAGTTAACAGCCAGATGAGCTTGCTGGCTATGCTAATTCCGTCACCTTGAAAAGCACTCCTGCACAATCCACTCAGCAGCTTGGCACAGCAGAATCTGCTGTGGCACTGGGATTATTAAAAAGAGCAGAGGGAGCCTGTGAGTGTCCAGCTCAGAGCCCGGGCATCATTCTCTAAGTGGCACTTGCACAGGACCATGGTATTTGGCAGAGGAGAATGAAAATGGAGGACATGTGCACAACAGGTTAGTGATGATGGTGGGACTGTCATGTTCTGCCAACATCCACCGGCCTGTGCCTGCCATTCATGACAATTATCCCTGACTGGCGACGACACCATGCAGCCCTGTCATCCTAGCGAAAGATGGGCAGCGCACGATACATTCGAGTCCAGATATTGGGGGCATGATTGATGAAGAGGTGGGTGTCGGCCCCGTGCAAGCATTCTGCTAAGCGGATGGAGTTCCTGGAATTTCTCTCCAGTGGGGATTCAATATAGGATTGCAGCTTTAGCAAGTAAAAATATAGGATACTCAGTTAGTTTGGATTTCAGCTATAGTGACTAACTTCTAGTATAAGTATGTGCCAAATATTACCCTTTTATACTAAAAAAAAGTCGATGTTTATCTGAACTTTGTGTTTAATGGGGCACCTTGCCTTTTCTCTGGCAACCTTCATTAGAAATGGACAGTCACAGAAAGACTCGGAGAAAGTGGGGTGCATCTCCCTGGCTCTAGGGTTCACTGATTTTGCTCATTTCTTTCTTTTTTTAAATATATTTTATTGATTTTTTTACAGAGAGGAAGGGAGAGGAATAGAGAGTTAGAAACATCGATGAGAGAGAAACATCGATCAGCTGCCTCCTGCACACCTACTACTGGAGATGTACCCGCAACCAAGGTACATGCCCTTGATCAGAATCGAACCTGAGACCTTTCAGTCCACAGGCCGACACTCTATCCACTGAGCCAAACCAGTCAGGGCTTGCTCATTTCTTTAGGAGAATGCTCAGGCAGATAAAGGCTGAGTAAATAGTTCAAAGTTCTAAGAATAGTGAGCAAAAGAATGACAGTTGTAACTTGAAGATGACTGTTGCAAGAACCTAAGGTCAGCATCTAGTGTGTTAGGAGACTGTGGTATTCTGGACATACAGGTGTGGGTGCAGGTGGCTCTTGTACTCAAGAAATGGATGGTCTTGTGGACACCTGCTGTCCACATTAATAATAGGAACATATCCTGGCTGGTTTGGCTCAGTGGTTGAGTGTCGAGCCATGAACCAGGAGGTCACAGTTGGATTCCCAGTCAGGGCACATGCCCGGGTTGCAGGCTTGATCCTCTGTTAGGGGGCTTGTAGGAGGCAGCCGATCTATGATTCTCTTTCAACATTAATGTCTCTCTCTCTCTGCCGGAGACCAGTCATTGTCACTTAGTAGAGAAATGTGCCTAAAGGCTGGTCGACCTTAATTCCCCTGAATAGTGGGGGAGCTATTCACCCATTGTTTAGATGTAGACTTTGATAGTTAAAACAGCCCTCCACCTCTGTTACTGATATGTAAATTCTTGTTGCCTCTTTGTTGTTGGAGTTTCATGCCCTTAGGTT